>JAGGAS010009408.1:9957-58773 GCA_017657355.1 Termitomyces sp. K1Ac | reverse complement strand
GCTGTAATCCGTCGTTCAGGGTCATAAGTCAAGAGTGACATGAGCAAATCAATCCCTGCTGTAGTCATATACTGAAACTTTTGCCGGAACTGATTGGGTTGAGGTGATGGCAAAGTCAAAGTTTTAGCCATAGGGAGCGAGAAGTATCCAGGCCACGAGTCCTGTGTTGGCGGCCCAAGGAGTTTGAATATCATCGAAATGAGCTCGATTTCACCCTTTGCTTGAAAAAGCGGTTCCTTCAAGAGGAGTTCGGCAAAGATACAGCCAACGGACCACATGTCGATCGCTGTCGAGTACGTTGTGGCGCCGAGCAAGATTTCGGGAGCGCTAGGCGATAGTGCTAGGGACCCGTTTTTGTGGCGCGTGTGGCATAAAGCACGTACCGATACCAAAGTGTTACTACGAGCTGTGTCATTCCACCCACACCGACCGGGTCACCATACCGTCGAGCGAGCCCAAAGTCTGCTACTTTTATCGTCCCTCTATTGTTCATAAGCAAGTTGCTGGTCTTCAAATCGCGGTGGAGGATCCAATTTGAGTGACAATGGCCGACAGCCGACAACAGCTGAAGCATCAATGTTTTGGTTTCGGATTGGAGAAATGGCGAAGGCATTAGGGTGAGGAGAGTTTTGAGGTCGTGTTCAATGAAGTCCATCACAACAAAAACTCTATTTGATCGAAATTCATTACATGGGAGGGCATGGGTCATAAACACTCACTGAGTTAGAGTATCACCAACAACGACCTCTCTTATGCCGACGACATTTTCATGTCGACACGTCATCAAAGAAAATATCTCTCTCAGTGCAGTTATAGGGAATCCGTTCTTTTCCTCGTCAAGCTTGAGCTTTTTCAAAGCTACGATGTCCCCAGTTTGCTTGTCTCGTGCACGAAAAACGACACCATAGGAACCTTCTTCTATTTGATTCAACTTTTCATAGCAGTATACTGAGCGCGCTGTAAGGATGGGAGGATGCCGGGTTCTGGGAGGAACATATACACTGTGGCTGGGGCGTGCAGAGATTGCTGGGACGATCACCGCAGGTGCGTCTGTGGGCTTGGCAGATAGTTTCTGTTTTACCCGACGCTTGAGTGGAGGAACCCGGACGTTTGGGGGGCCATCATCGACGTCGTCACCTTCCCACTTGGACCTTTTGCGCGTTGGCGTCACGTCAGTCGACATCGAAAGCCCAAGAGTCTGCATCAGTCACGCAAGGGTCCATCGGTCACGCTAAACTTATGATGATTATCATTCTTCTTATTTAAGAAAAGTAGATGCACTGCTTCGACGACATTACTTATCTATCACGTCGTTCGTCCAGTACTTTTATCAAGTGATGTTGTACTTGCCCTACCTCCCACCCGTTGGTCTCATATTTGTGCGTCAAAAACGGCTCTACACACACTTTCCCAATAGAGACAAAAAGATCCTCCAAAATCCATGTCAATCTCGGACCAGTTAACTCGATCGCTGGCTCCGCATTGATCTCCAACAGCTTTACCTGGAATCGGCGCTTACTTGGTGCAGCAGAATGAACGACAAGAAAGTCAATTCCATACAGCTCGAAGGCGTTTGGCAGGGGCTATCCAAATAAGTGACGAACATCGAGAAATATTAGGAGATACCTTACCTGAAAATGGACAGGATTCTCCAGCGCAGCTTTAAAAGTTTCCCCGAGGACCTCTACCATTTGCCGCACTATCTCGGTCAAATCTTCACTGGTGAATTTGGAAAAATCGCCCGCGTGAGTCGATAAGATTTGACACCCGATGAGTTCACTTAATAAGCGTACCCCTTCTTCGCCTTTATGTGCTTGTAAGGAGGTATTCGTCAAATGCGGTGCTAGATCGAGGGTAGCCGTATCCAGGGGCTCTGTGTATGGAACTGAAGAGAAGAGAGACAGTATTCGGTCGTAGAGATATACTCGGAGAGCTCCTGAGGCCACACAATACGCTCGAAGATGGAACTATAGGCGAAGGTGTAAACGCATGCCCTCAGGAGATTCGTAGAATTTTGTAACGGACCTTATGACCTTTAGGTTCTGCAGAATTTCGAAAATCGTTAACAGGCACTTCAGAGGGATCTAAAAGCAGAGGATTTGAAAGATATTCCTGTATGAACAATGGAGTCAGGTACTGTTCTTGTATGTAGTCACAAATTTGCTCCCACCTGGACTACAAAATGACGGAGCTGCGAGGTGACAACAGCCGTTCCATAGGTGTTATCAGCACCGCTCTCACTCTCATCATCTGAAAGTTCAAATTCTTCAAAGATCTGTTGCAAAGATTCTTTGCTGTTGAAGAGCCTGATTCCCATGCCTCGATCTGACATTCCACTGAGGGCATAACTCGTTAGAACAGGTATGTTAATGGAGGGATTGCTAACGGCTTAAGAATCCACCACGATTGAGATGTTTCCAAAGATTCTCCCAAGTCCCAAAGATCGTCGGCCCACATTTCATCCAGTTCATCGGCGAAAGATATCTCAATTTCATAAGTTTTTGGGACGGCTGCTTTCAGAGGCGATGTCGAATGTTTTGTCATGTATGAGTTGAGACACCGAGAAAGAAAGTGCTTCCTTATTAGAGCTTTTCGGAAGATGTAACTGGACGCTACAACATTTGTGCGATTTTCATGAGTAAGTTCATGATCAATGTGATCATAAGACGCCCATTGGATTAAATGTGAATCTGCCAGAGACTGAGGGGTAGACGAGATAATTTCAATCTGTACATCCAGCGCGCGGAGAGCATTTCGGACGAGGCGATCCGTCAAGGGGGCAGACGGCCAGAGGACGAGGCATCGAGACGACATCGAGGAACCTCCGTGGACCTGACTTCGGCCAATCAATATTCAAACTCCGAGGCAACAAGACGCGTGTCACGTGGCGAGAGCACCTGAAAATCATGTGTTAACTTCACTTTTATTTACACTGTTACCAGACGCAAGTGGCAACGAGTGCCCGGACGATTCTGGTACCATCGAGACCTACCGTGATGGGAGCAAACTATATCTTTTCCTTAGAACCCACTTTCACACAGGGCCTAGTTTTAGGTCAACTTTCAGTCATTATCCTGCTTGGCCTCATCCTCAAGTATATATTCCTTGACTCTACCCACAATCCTTTCGAAGCGCCCTCTTATCAAGCTCGGACGGATAACGACTTTACACTACGGGCACACAAGTCTGACACGCAGGAAGCGGAGACCGACTTAAAACGTGACGACCGCGAGTCCGCTGAATGGTTCAATACGCTATTACGACAGGCAAGTCGAGCCTCACGACTTGAATATCTGGCATTGTTAACATACAAACGCAGATTGTCGATGTTTACCGGTCGAAGCTAAGAGACGATTTCATCGGCCCCGAGGGTGATGAGATCGCGCGTAAACGGATAGAAGACTACGCAAACAAAATACGACCTGTGGGCTTCCTTGTGCGTACACAGTTTTTGCAACTGAATCTTTCATTCGGTTGAATGTACCCCACAGGATCACATAAGAATACACTCCGTAGATCTAGGTGTTTCTGCGCCAAGATTGCATGATGCGCATCTGACTTCGGAAGCGTCGCCTAAAGCTCTGACTGTCCGTCTTCCAATTCCTCTGTGTACTCACTCTTATTCCTTTTGTCAGGATATCCATTTCGAAACTACATACACAGACACTTTATCCATCTCCTTGTCAACCTCATACCTTTTCAACTACCCAATGACATCCTTTGCGCGTCTTCCAGTTTCACTGACAATATCATTATCCCAATTCAAGTCTTTAGTGAGTTTAAGTCGTTCCTCCGCTACTCAATTATATACGTGACTTTCAGATCACCATATCCTCACCCTCACCAGATTCCCCCGCTCCAGTATTAACTTTCAACATCTCACCCAATTTCACGCTTGACCTTACGACTACATCGTTAATGGGGAGCCGTGCTAAACTAGCCAATGTTCCAAAGCTGCATGAACTCATCCAACACCAAGTACGGCGTATTCTCGCGGCACGCGGGACCTGGAACGTAGTACTTCCCGGCTTAGTCACTTTATCGGCGGTTCGTGAACAGATGAAAAAAGATGCGGAGGAAAAGTTTCCATGACTGTTGATGTATGTTGAGCAAGTCTCAGAACCAAGAGAAGCTATTGACTAATTCTGTCCCAGATACCCTCTCTTTCGACTATTTCGGTGATATTATACATTCCATTGTATTGATAGGCTTGCACAGTCGTAGGATGGAAGAATGAAAATTGGGAACATCGAGGGTCCCAAAGAGACGCCAGTCATACTCCAACAAGATCCAACCATTCTTCAATTGCGCCTAGTGCACGTATACCTTCAAGGTCTGGTACTGATATCATATCGACCCCTGGATCATTACCAAAACGATGCTGGGCGCGAAATTTTACCATGTATCTCTCCGTCGCCATTACTGCGATTGGAAACTTGGCCTCGAAATCAAACTCGGGAAGTTTTGATGGAAGCAGAGCCTCTGAAACGGATGCGTTAGATAACGGAGGCGAAATCAGAACGAGACCCGAGGCTGGGTAGCAAGAGATGTATGTTTGAGCAATCAAACAAGACATAGATCTAGCAAAAATGATGGGTGGGTATGGCATCATAGAGAGTCGGATCTCGTCGCGCAGGTCTTCAATGAATGATCTTAGGGAAAAGTTTGAACCAGAATATGAGGCTCACTAGCTCCAAAGGCATCCATCAACTTTTCAGACTGTCTGATCGGACCGTGAGGAAGACGAAGATTTATTTGCAAACAGGTATATCCCTTTTCAGCCAGCATGGAGGAGAAATATGTTACACTAGAGGAAAAATCATTAGTAGAATGGCAGTGCATACAAATTCCAGACCACGGATACCCATTGCTAGAAGACGTGTCCCATTCGTTGGCAGAGACAAATATAAGTGGTGTTGGGGCTAATCTAGGCGCGGAAGGTGGCGGAGAATGTATGATGGTAGAATAGACGCGTCCGGCGAGACAAACTGAGGGTCTCAGAGTTGACTTCAAGCCTCTGAGTAAGTTGAACATGACTACAGACGAAAGAGCTCGACTTGAAGTAATAAAGTTAATAATAAACTCAACTAGTCACACACCCACGTGTTCATGTCACAGTGGTCACTGACACTCATACTGTCCTTTGGCAATGACCACTACCGCATCGAGCATCGTTTTTGACGATATTTTTACCATCAATGCCATCGACAAGGAAGGGAAAAAGTTCGATCGAGGTCCGTGACTCTACTTTACCCTGACGTTCCTCGACCGACTTGACCACAATTACAGTGTCGCGTCTCTACGCACATTCTAAAAATTATGAAATGGACCTCACATTAGACTACAACGTTGAACTATTCCCTCTCCAAAATGAAGACAGTTTTGCTCTGGCTCTTGCCACATCTCTTGCACGAGGTGGTGCACCTACTGGTACCGGTGTTGCAGATGGCACTGAGGATACAGCGGATGAAAAGGAACGAGATGTATGGCGGCCAGATGGCAAAGGCCGCCGAGGACTTGAAGATGATTATGACTACGTCATGTACGGCAAGGTTAGCATTGAAATACGTGAATGTTGTCGCGCCGCTCATCACTCCAATCAAGGTGTACAAATTTGATGGAGGAACGACAGAAATCGTGTATGTTTTCAATCATTGCTTGAAACATCGCATCTTAGCATGCTTATAGGACTGCATATGCATCGTTTGGTGGACTGCTCATGTCACTCACAGGATCCTTTCGGCATCTGACGAGCATCGTTCTGGGCGACCCGATATACCTTCTGGTGCGAAAATAGCAGCGCTGGTTTGAGATCGAGCCAGGAGTCCTGGAGATAAAATACAGTAACAGAGGTGCAGGATTGCCAGATTTGTGGTATAGATATATATAAATGTAAGTGTAGCGTGTGGTCCAACCCATATCATAGGTAAATTCAAGCATGAGGCATTACTAACCAGCTCTGAGCCCTCGCAATTTGCCAATGACATCGGCAACATCAGCAGTCTTCGTCTCGCCATCTGACAAACCCCAAAAGCGCCGTCCAACGACCTTGACGTCGACTTCGAGTTCTGGGTTACTGATGTTGTCACCGATACTAGAAGGGTTGTTTTTTGGTGTAGGAGGTAAAAGCTTCTGGGTGATCAGTTGTGATATATCTTGATAGTTCACTCCAAAAAAATGGGTCAATTTGGCTGCCCGACGACGGCGCTGTCTGAACGATGGCGATGGACAAGGAGACGGAGAGGTTTCTTCAAAATCTGATACCATGTGTGATAGGGTCTTCAGCCGATCCAATGAAGTAGATGAACCTTGATTCGTTGCAACGTGAAGGACAGACGAGTCAGAATTGGAACGACGACGTATAGACTCAGGGGATGGTGGCACGTCTGCTGAGACGATAGTCGACACAGAAACGCGAGGTTCAGTCGAATGTAGATAAAGATACCCATTTCCGTGGACCATGTCTGTAGGGGCCTCACTACCAAAGACCTGCATGCAATAGGGGTGAATAATCAGTTAGCGCCACAATCAGCCAACAGACCGACCTGTGCAATTTTCCGTGCCCGCCTTATCGCAACGAGTTTTTGCTGGTCAGACAATTGAGATTCCGCACGAAGATTATGGATATGACGGTCGGAAGTGTCGTTAATGGATAATGATCTGTCACCCGTTGTCCATAAAGATGAAGAACGCCTGAGACGCCGTAGGCTGGCCTGCATCATATTGAACCCCGGATCAATACTCTTGCGTTGCTGTTGAGACTTTTCGCGCAGAGAATGGCGTAGAGAACTACGAGATGTGCTTGAAGTCGGAGGAGAATTCTGGTGGCTGGCATCTATAAAAGAAGTGGCTTGTTGGGAAGACAAAGCTCCGTCAACAGCATCCGACAACCCCTTTTGACCATGCGACACGGTATTGACACTAACAAGTCGCGACATATATCCATTAAAAGATTTACGACGTGTTGGGAGTTCGGAGAATTGATTGGTCACGTCGCTCGGGGTGCCATAGTCGATGCTGAAGCCTCGATCTGACCTTACATGTTTTGGCTGCTTGCTGGCCGGATTTTTCGGAATGCCAGTGGGAGGAATAGTAGGAGATAAATTGGTTAGAGATGTAGAAGGTAGAAGGAGCGAAACAAGGGAATGGCTTGTACTTGACAATGCCATGCTGTGACCAGTATCGGAAATACGAGATTCTGTGCTGCTTGCAACGGAAGACGTCAAGTCCTCGACATTTTCGGTAGGAAAGACTGATTGCAGTAGTGAAGACATGTGCTCCCTGCCTGTTCGTTGTGCGATTGACACCATTGGGACGCGATTGATCTTTTGTAGTATTCAGTGTATACGGAGGACTCGAATTCGAAGGGGACAGAAGAAGACTTTGAATATCTTGAATGTTGACTGAAACGTTGGGCCTGCTACATGATTGACTTAGAAGGGCTTGTGAGAATCGCAGTCGATAACAACGCGCACTGACCGAGACCTTTTGCCAACTTACATCAATTGTTGGTCGCAGGTTAAGTACTTCATATATCTCAAAACCTGTTGCGTCGCGACACAAATCTAACATCAGAATGAGTAATATGTGGATGATCATCAATCAATAATCAATATACGATCAATCATGGAACACTTACATGCCCTGAGTCCTAGGCCTAAGTACATACATACTATACAGATCATGGGTGATTTTACCGATACAACTACAAGCCTGGGTATCCAAGACTATTCTATTCTACTACAATAGCGATAATCCTGCTGAAGTCGCTCCATAATGTTCCAAACCTGAATTACTTATACGATAGATTATGCATACAGGTACGAATGATGAACGAAGTCTTCAGTTTCATGATTTTGAGTTGGTAGCTTGTTGTTCATGACGTACAAAAGGAGGCTTCAGTTGAAGGTCTGACGGAAGTCTAACCAACGATACGCGCTGTGCACAACGTGTCTGTCTCCAATCCTCTGCTTCTTCCTCTACATTCTCGGGAGCAGTCTCGTGTGACACCAAGTTTCCAACCTGGGAAGAGAAAGACAAAGGCAAAGACGGGTCATGTCGTGGCGGTTCGACATTGCCATCATACGTTGTGTGCGAATGGACGGAGGACGATGCGCTGGGCGGGGGGGAATCAAAAAGATGGCCGGTGCCAAGGAATTTCGTTGATGCCTCCCCCGACGATGGCCAATCAGGTCCAAAATCCATGGCTGAATAGAACGATTCACCTATGGAAGATTCAGATTTGCGACTCGGGGATGAATCAAACGGACGCGAGAATAAAGAGTCTTCTGGAGTCAGGCGAATATCAATGGGATCGGAGGCAGGTTGAGAAAGGGTCATGCGAGGGACCATCTCGTATCGGGTTTGGAGAGTCTCAGTCGCAGCTTGAAGAGCAATAGTCTTCGCTCGATTCCAAGAGCGCCACTCAGACGCGATATCGTTAGCAAGGACATCGCGATGACAAACGAGCCGTGTGATCTCAAGCCGCGCTTGAACGACACGTTGAGCAACGTTTTGGACAGCAATCAGGAGCCGATCGCGCGTGGATTTTTGAAATGGAGTTAGGGTTGCGATATTCCGAGCAAATCTCAATTGGCTATCAAGTTGCGCCTGGACGGCGGTAATACGCGAATCCAAATCATGTATCTTGGATTGTATGATGGACGTGCGTGAGGGAAGGTGAGAGGTTCCATCACGTAGTGAAGCCTCAGGCAGAGGGAAAAGGTCAGAGCTTGTGTCAATGGGTGATTCTTGGCCATGAGACAACATCAATCCTGCAGCCAAGTCAGCTTTGACTTGGTCGAAAGTTGCTTTAAACTGTTCTGCCCCATCAATTTCAGGCGCTGTGGGTACGTCAAGTTCCATATCTTCTATGTTCGTTACAATTGTCAGGTTCCGCCTGAGTGTTGGTCGTGAGTCACCTGATACGATATCATTTGATAGCATTCCCGTTGAATCAAGAGGGGTATCGTCGTTCCAGATGTGAGGTTTGATAGACCGAGTCTGCAGATCGTGCAGATGGGAAGTGGCCGCTGCTACACATGTCAGTTGAACATCTGTCTTCGACATTTCTAACGGCCGCATTCGCACTCCCGCGGTCTTGAAGGCGCTGGCGTAATTGATTCCGGCAATCCATTCGTTCAACTCCGTCTCGGTCGATGTTTGGAGGAGAATTTGTCGGCCGTCAGAGAGTAGAAAACGAAAAGTGTTGTCGTGCTATAAAACGAATCAGACTAGCCAGACATATTTTGATGACAGACCTACCCTGGTATAAGACTTGTCGTATACCGCAATTGCGCCTTGTACTGACAATAGCTCGTCTGGTCGTAGGAAACCAAACTGGGGTTGAATTTTTTGCTTGTCCGAAGATAACGAAAGCAATGAATCCGCCCAGGACAAATCACGAAAGAAGAGGAGTTGTGACCCTGTCAATATGACGCTCCAAGGTTTCCATTTACGATTTGTAGCTTTCTTCCCGCCTTCCAGGACATCATCTTTCCTGCGTAGAAGTCCCAGCTTCGTTAACTTCAAAGACCATAGTTCTCCCACCGAGGTAGGTGCAGTCGGGGAACTGGGGATTCCACTGTTTCCCGGTGAACCCACAAAGCCCCCATTGGTCCCTTTGCTGAAGAAAGGGGAGACCCGACCGGAGTCGCCAACGACAGAGACTTCTACTTGGTTAGCCATTGCGAACGATCGTTGCAACTGCACCTCGTCCCAAGATCCAACAGTACCTTCATACGAGTACGGGTTCTCTTGTGGAATCAGAGTGTTGACATCAATGCGAAGAGGCCCAAGAAGATTCTATGGCGAGGGACGATAAGTTACTTTTGGCCTACTTGAACCATAGACGTACATTAGCAATGAGATAATACGGATCAATCTTGGTCGCTTTCAGGATTGGAGGCGTAATTATCGAACTCGCACTCGTAGTTGTTGACTGGCTGGAGCCGTCGTGAGTTATGCCACGCTGTCCATTAAAGTCCAACGGATCCTCGATGAATATAAAAGGAGCGAAAACAATATTGTCGTAGAAACACTAGGCGGGGATATGAGGAAATTTTTCACTTGATTTGATCCGGACCTTACTGCCAAAACCTCTGGAGAGATACCAGGGAGTTGTGTGTTCTTGAGGTAGTCTGTCTTTGACATTTTCCGTTTATTCGATTTGTTGAAGGCATCAGTGTGCAACATGATCAAGCTGAAGGCCAAGATATATGGATGGTCTGGCGATTGAACTCAGTATGGGAAAAGTCTTGAAAAGTGGCCCTTCCTTACCATCGGATGAGAACAGGGAAGGATTGCATTGGAGATATCGCTTGGCAAAGGCTTCAATGACCCTGTCGATTTGCTGTGTTTCACGCGGAAGGCCAACATCCATCAGTAACTTTCGTAGAGCAACGTCAAGAGGATCGTCTACGAAATCAAATTCTTCGATAAGGGTTCGAAGAGCCTGGCTGTAGAAAGGGTCTGAACTAATGATGTATGTGTCAATTACTAAGAATGCTTGATAGGACCGGAATTCACCTGGAAGCTAGGATGCCTGCTACTTCCGCCTTACTAACAGCTGTTCGGAGGCGTCTCAGATATTGAGGAGGCTCCTCATCGCCAGTGGGTAGAGGTACTGCCACCGGAGTTCCCTTCTCAACTGATAATCTGGAAGAATGACTGGAGCCGGGCGATTCATTTGAAAGGGGTGACATCATCTGCCGTCCTTTGGACGAGTTTGTGAGAGTAGAAAAGCTTGTATGGGAACGCGCATACACAGAAGAGTGGTTCGAGAGGCGAGGAAGGGGAGGTAAAGATGGAGAGGAGTTCGGAAACCAACCTAACGAGATACGGTTCAGAAGAGGGGGATTAGTTTGAGCGCGTGGTCTGCGTTTCGGAGCGTCCTCTTCGCCAACAATGGGTTCACGAACAGGCTCTATGGATTGTGGTGTCAAAGGTATTGAAGTAGGAGAAAGGGAAGATGTGCTTTCAGGAAGAGCCCGGGGATGGGCTGAAGAGGGAGCACCTTCCATCTCTGCTGGGGCGGGTCTCAGAGAAGAGTGAGCGGAATGGCTTCGGGAGAGCCTGCGAGTGTGAGTAGCTCTCTGTATTACACCAGTAGAATTCGATGACGAAGTAACATCCATGCTGAAGGGTGATATGGGAGGCAACACTGGAAGTTGGGTCGATTGAGGTAGTGTAGGTTCAAGTTGTTCCATCGAGGAAGAATCTCGAGGCTGTAACGTTCTACGAGACCAAAATGATGTTTTCCTGGATAGACCTTTGGAAGATAAATTAAAGGAAGTTAATGGCGAAGGGCGGTCCAAATGATCCTTTCTTTCCTGGTCCCTGGCTTTCGCATCGTTCCTACCAATGTTAAGTAGAGTTGACCCATTGAATGAAATTCCTCTGCTCCGTCTGTTTTCGTTGTCTGTCGCCGTATCCGATGACGTTGTAGCCCCCAGCTTCTGCACGCTCTTGCTTTTACGCAGTCTTGGCTGAGGACCCAAGACACGCGAGGGATATGGAGACGGAGCGAATACAACGGTGTTAATTTCGTTGGAAGACGAGGACGACGAAGAGCGTGGAAGGATGGGAGAAATTCCTACTTCCAGAGAAGCTTGTGCAAGCGCGGAGGTAGATTGTTGGGATGAGATAGACCTGACATATTCTGGACGTCTGATGGTCGGGGGTGCGGATCGTTGGGCTTCGTTCCTCGGGACTCTGTCCACTGTGCTTGCTCCTGAACGCTGGCAAGCAGGTAGAGCGGATTCGTCTGTAGGGGTCGGAGGGAGGTCTTTCTCGACCATATAGAAGCTGGAACGAGCACTAGGGGAGAGCATTTCATTTCCATGTTCGTCTGCTCCAGAGTGTACAGTCGAGGTTTTCTGACGGGATGGGCTGTTTGAGGCTGGACCACGCTTTTTCCAGAGCGGGAATGAGAAGAAATGGGTCGTCGTCGTTGTGGTGACGACCTCTGTGCGAGTCGTAGTTGTTTCGGCAAGAATGGGAGGAGAATGGTTGTAAGGAAGGGGAATGTGCAAGGATGGAGGAGACTGCTTGGCCAGCTTAGCAGATCGTCCTACCATGAATGTTGTAGAAGACTGGTCGTCTGACGAGGATATATTTACAGCAACATGACCAATCTGGCGACATACATTACTATCGATCAATCCACACTACACAGCCTAAGTAACAGAGTATCTGCGATCTACCCAGCCCTACGTGCATCTCGTTTTCTCTGTTTCTGGATTGCCTGCCTCTTCGCTTCCAGCGCAGCTCGCTGAGAGATGTCAGCATGAGTCTACTCCAAGAAAGTAAAACCCTCACCTCGTTGTCCTGCTTCTTCTGGCTGTATTTCATCTTTTCATACAGCTTCCTCTGTTTGTTGCTCATCATCATCTTGTTCATGTCCTTCTCCGCTTCCTCCACACTATCTTCTATAGCCTTCTTCTTAGACGCCTTACGTGTCTTGTTGATCTCCTTCTCAAATATGCCGAAGTCCACACCCGCCACCTCTGCCGCCAATTCTGCTGCCCTCAGCGCGGCCGGGTCCTCAGAGGCCGCAACCTCAACAGCAGCCTTCAATGCAGCCTTATCCACTCCTTCTTCTTCTTCTTCTTCCTCCTCCTCCTCCTCCTCCTCATGCTCTTCTTCAAATTCCTCGTTTTCACTTTCCTCCGCAGCTTCGCTTCCACCAGCAAGTCCGACCGTAGGGTCGTAAGCGCCTTGGACCTCGCCAAAAGGACTCAGATGAGGTGGGAGTGTCTTGCCCTGTGCGTAATGCTCCTCCAGCAGAATTTTACCTGCATTGATACAATCGACCACCCACTGCGGTTGCACATATTTCCTTCGTAGTCTCCGTTCTCTTTCGTCGCTGGTTTCTTGTGTCCTGGAAATCAGTGGCCGATCAATAATGACATGAGTAATCGACTCGTCGGTTTCGTCAATAGGAGAACCGCTGCCTGAAGATGGAGGCCAGCCTATTCGACCGCCAAATGACCGCACAAGGAATTCGAATATTGGCCGGGACGTTTCTCGTGATAGCCAGAATGTGTAAGGTGAGAATAGTGTGGTAGAGAGTGATGGTGGGAGGTCACTTAGTGACTTCAGAGTAGGGAGCGAGGCGGATGTTTGCTGGTCGGAAGTCGAGGGATGAACAACGAAATCTTCGTCCATTTCCTCCGTGTTTGTGTTAGGTCCAGACATCTCGACGTCTTCGTCCGGAACTGCACCCCGAGCATCAATAGTTTTGATCGCTTGACGGACATCCTTGCTGGAAATTGACCGGCCATTAACCTCAACTATTTTCGTTTTGGTTGATGTGGTGGTAGTATTTGTTTTGAAGCAATCTTGTAGACTGAAAGCGCCAACACCAGCGCCTCCCTCGTCCTTCTTCAGATCTAGCGGAGGAGGATAGACGAGACCATTGTCGGCATAGAGTTTGAAGAAAACAAATCCGAGCAATGTTTGGTAAAGTTCCAAAAACGTCAACATAACACGGACATCCACATCTGTGGGGATCTAAAAGCCATTATTTATCCACACAATAGAGAGCAAAAGTTGTCGCCTACGTTTTGGGTGAACTGGTAAGGGACTAACCATGTAACGTTTTGATCCATTACTTCGGCCTGGTAGTAAATACCTTTTATTGATAGAAATACTTTGCGTAAGGAACGTGAGTGCATCACATAGAGTTGCCATTCTGCAGAGAGTCGGGCACAGTTCTCAATAAGTTCTGGTGGCACGCGGGAGTTCGATGGCAGGGAAGCGAACAAGAAGACCATGCACAAAGCATCATCTATATCTCGTACGGCGTCGATAAATGTGGGGTATCTAAAACAATTAGACCACTGAATAGACAAAACATGACATGTTATTCACCTCTCCTTTATGATGTGATCCAGCCGATAAACTGGTTTATTCTCCTCCAACGACTTTGCGCTGCTCCATTCACCACGACCCAGCGCTCGGGAAAGCTTCTTGGCGAAAGCTTTATGTTCTCGTAGCTTTTTGAGAACTGGCTCATGAGCAAGATAGGCAATGTCTTTGGCGTAATAGAATGACGTGGGCGCTGAGGATCCCTTATTTGCTTTCTTTCTGCTGCGTGGTTCGCGAGGGAATATACCTGAATTGAAAGTCAATCGTGTATATATATGTACATCATTGCAGAAACTCACCCTTCAGGATGCAGAGCCGCCGGAAGTCCGCAAGTGAGCATTGGAGCTTTTTAACAGCAGAAGAACGAGTAACATAGGCCTTCGCTGCGCCTGCCTTTCCCTTTTGCTTTAGACGACCCATAGCGTTAAGAGATGGTCAGATTCAAAAAGTTTTTGTTTGCGATTGCCAAACAATCGATCTCACTTTGCACAACTGCGTCTGCAAGCCTGAGCATAAGTTCAAGATGAGGTTAGTGGTCTTTTCTCTTGGTTGGTGTATTGCTCAACAAGCGCCCTCTAGCCAATACGTTCATATACCGAAATCTGAGCTAGACGAGGCGCAGCTTCGTCAATTAGAAGAGCACGAGATATCTCAAGGACCGCTCTCTGTCCTGCAACAGGCTGTTCGAAACCACGCCCAGGTCCTCATCTCGCTGCGAAACAACAAAAAGCTCCTTGCACGCGTGAAAGCATTTGATCGACATAGCAACATGGTAAGTGGTTTCTGTCTTGCGCTGAGTCAGGCTAATTGCGTGAAGGTTCTCGAAAATGTCAAGGAGGTCAGATACAGCACTTTCACACCTGTCCTTGTGGTGTACTAATACCACGACTTAGATGTGGACCGAGGTCCCAAAGGGAAAGAATAAGAAACCTGTGAACAAGGATCGATATATCAGCAAGATGTTCCTCCGGTACGAGTCAGGTTTGGATTCGCTAAACAGGCATTGATGATTACTTTGTTCAAAAGAGGCGACTCAGTTATTCTCAGTGAGGATGATCCAAAAATAATATCTAATGGTATAGAAAGCTGACTATATTCCCAGTCCTTCGCAACCAGGCATAATCTTCCATCAGGTGAACTTGCACGTTCATCGCAAAACCGTCGCAAGTCACAGTGTCGCAGTGTCACAGACATATTCTCAACACATACATGCTCTGTACGATAGGAACACTTGCTATGGGCGTGCAATTGAGTAGAGTTTCGTGATTTGTATTATATCTTGAACTTACGATCAATAATCATCAATAAAACCTGCGACGCATTTCTTCTAGCCTATCGTCTTCGATCTCCTTAATCGCATCGAAAACTGCGCTGAGGGCGACCCATCCAAAGCTTTCTCCACCAAACGAGCTACGTTCCAGGATGGACAGCTTCCATGCGAGCCATGCCCTTTGTAAATATTCTTCTGGATCGTCATTATCGTCGCTGCCGCCGCCTGCCAAATCCTCTCGTATACCACGTACAAGAATGTCCGTTTGTTCTCTCAACTTGGCTGTCATATCCTGACGCAATCTTGGTTGCGAAGTCTTCTGAACGATTGTTCCAATCACCGCTTCTTCTTCGGTGAGCGGCCGGGAATATGAGAGGCTGTAGGTAGTGCAGATAGAGGTTAAACCTGAAACATATCTCTGAAACAAGCCTTTGACTTGTTCAGTCATCTCCGCAGGAGACTGTTGAGATATATCAATAAATTCATCAATCCGGTCTTGCACAACTTGAACAACTTCATCTTCGTTTCCCATCAGAGAATTCATTGCGTTGGATAATTCGTCCATCGTTCGCTTGTGTGACCGTTGCCGCCTCGGGCGTCTACGCGGGTTCAAATTTACAGGGAGTGTAATATCTCGAAAGAGTCGTCCAATTGCTCGCTGACTTGGATAGTATCGGCCTGAGTCGGGGTCAACAGTTTCTGGGGCGTTCCAGTCGGGTTTTTCGTTGAAGAGAAGCTTAGGTATACGGTCGACGGCAACTGGATTACCAGACTTGGGATAGTCGACTGCATCACTGTGCAAATCGGACAATATCATGCACTTTTCGTCAAATATTCCTACTTGACTCTGGTCGGCAATGATAAGCCAATTGATTGCAATGATCCCAACAACCTAGAAAGTGAGGCATAAGTTAGCGATTTTCTTCAGAAACGAAGGTAATATCTACAAACGTCGCTGTTGATGTAGTCCATCACGAATTGAGCAACATCTACCATGGTGCTTCGGCGATCTAAAAGCTTCCTTTTAGCTGGCGCGTACACAGCTGGGTTGTACGTCTTGAGACCCCTAAAATGAGGAACTTTCGTCAAGGGAATGAGGTTGTAAACATCGCCGTCTAGGTCTCCTCCTCCTAGGCATGAGGGCATTGGCCGGGAGCCTGGACAACGCAGTAATGGGACTTTGGTGCAGTACAAATGGTAGAAGGACCACTATACCTAGCACACTAAAAACAACAGTATTGAATAACGGTTCTTGAGCAAAACACGAATACTTTGGTGGTTCTCCGATAGCATGTACAACCTGAACATCACCTGGGTGAATAGTTGGAGAACGAGAGATTATCACAGGCCCTTCAAGATATATGATGGGGCCTTCAATGGGTTTGACGCAAGCAAAGATTTCGCCTTCTTTGAGGAACTTGTGAACATCAGCGACACCGACTAGCGTCCATGCGTCCGGAATAGGTATACGAGCACGATTTTTGAGAAGACGCAACACGTGGTGGATCGCACAGTCCATTATTCCTCGATAGAAGTGGTTGTCTATTTCGTCGTCCATTAATTTTGCTAGGCTTAACATCACCGACGTAAGTCGAAAAGAGGAACCCAGGCCATAGGTCTCTAGTAGCCGTGCAGCTCGTTCAAGTGATTGCGCCGATTGTTCTGCCTCCTGTACAGCTCGATCCTGGAAGTGCTTGAAGACTTCATATTTGACTCCAAGGTTCTCAAGAAGCATGATTAATGGACGATTGAGAAAGTAGGGACCTGGTTTGTCAAAAGATCGTGCAATTTCGATCTCAAGTGAAGTGTCTTCAAATTTAATCATAGATGGCCGAAGGCAGATTACACGACCATTCAAGGTGTGATCAACACTGAGCATACCCTTTGATCCTTGAAAACGGACCTGGAGCGCCCGAGCATAGCCTCTCCTATTACGGCCTCGCTGACGATTAGATTTCAATTCCTTTGATACCTGTATGGCCAATTCTCTGGATATCGTCCCAACACCATCAGTGAAGCAATAGTTCCTTGTCTCCAAGTCTGTGTTGATATCTTCAATATGAAGAACTTCTTCAGCGTGAATAGTGACCGATACATCTGTTGCTGTGAAAGCTTGAGAGATCCGTGCCCCATATCTCGCGGGACATAACATGAGTGTCTTGTCAAAAGACAGGTTATCAAAGGAGCCTATGCTCTCGATGATGTTACGTGCATCAATATATCTGTCCTCGGAGTCGCGAAATGGTTTGACAAACCTAAGACTTGTAAACGTCTGCATGATTGTGCGTTTCAAAAACTACTCGCCATACTGCGTGCTCTTTGAGTGCCGATTGGGAATAGGCAAGAAATTTAAAACTTCTTCCAGCGATATGCAAGCCTTGTAATAGAATTGGACCGACACGAGTTTGAATAAAGTTCCGCCCATCAACATCCCTATTGAATCGATAATGTAGTCGACCTTCATCGACGAAACTGACTCGCAGAAATGATTCATGATGATCGGGGTGATATCTGCGAATGATTCTATTAGACCGTTCTAAATGAGGTCCACTAAATCGCATGGCGGTTGGCGTAACTTCGATATGGTAGGCCTCGAAGAGATTGGGATCGGTCGGCTGTGTGAAGGATGGTGGGTTAGCCTCGAAGTCTTTGTGAACCCGATGAAAGCACTTTAAAATGGTCTCCGGCTCTTCATCCGAGTCATACCATAACTTGAGGACTTCTTGTCCAAAGTAAGCCAGGAGTGCTGCTATATATCTTTTGCCCTTTGTGTCTTTGATGTTTTTTATAGAGGGCATGAGGGAAAGCATTTCAGTCATGTCGACCGACCAGCTGCTCAAGAGTGATTCAACTTGAAAGGCGATACGCCAGTTTAAGTATCGTAACCAGGTTTCCAATTTTTTCGCAACATCCAGCGCGAAAAGATTACGCCGTTCAGTAAGGTATTCCGTATCATTGATGTGATGGATTTTTGCTACCTTACAGAGCTGACGAAATGTTTCCAGGTCTTTAGGTGATTCGCAGACCAGGCGCAGCGCAAGGGAAACATAGGGTGAGAGACGGTCATGGTCTGGTAGAGGGAGAGACGAGAGACGAGTACGAAGCTTCCCAACCCCAAGAGGTTCAGATTCGAAAACAGGTGGTGTTTCTAAAGTGAAGAGAATCACTGATTCCCCAGAATGTGATGTGTGAGCCGACTTGGTCCTCAGGTTGCTGAATCGGATTGCGATAGCTAAAGTGGTATCGCTTGTGCGAGGAATCCTAATCCTCAGTTCCCTTCGTTCATCATCAAAATGAAGGTGGCACCTGTCGGGTGAGTAATCCCACTCCACTGAGAAGACAGAATCTCTGCATTCCCATCCAAATTGCAAAGTTCCGATTGAAACCTTTTCTTGCTGAAAAACACGCTCGATCCTCTCCTTCTGTTCAAGAGCAACAGGATCTATGTAAGGGCGCCGAGTAATGCTTTCCAAAATATCAGGATGGGGCGGACGACGGCTTTTTGTAAATCTAATCCGTCTGCCATCGACGGAGATAGGGTATGCGATGGCTGAACTGTCTCCATACTCGTCCAAAAATCTGTGTCCGATTTGTTGGCTGGGCAAAGTCAACGTACCACAGCCAGAGTGCTGGTGATGGTTTTTCTTATCTTTGAAAAGAAAGACATGAAAATTGATCGGAGTTGAAGGAGAATAGCGTGGGTCGTGAAGTATCCTGCTCAGTTCATTCGTGAGGTGACTTTGTGTGACATTGAAACTGATGCTGCGCATAAAGATTTCCATGGTTTGTAGGCCAAAGAGTGAGAGAACGTGTGGGAAGCGCTAGACTTTACCCAAGGCGTCCACATTTTATAGCCATCTGGAACGCCGGATAAGATTCTGGAGCGGCTTGACCGGCAGGACACAGCACCTGAGCGCTGAGCATGAGGCCTGATGTAGCCCGGTGATAGGGAGCGGATGTGGACTTTGTCGGAGACACGTGGGTAGAAACTTGACTCGGAAGGTTTGAAGTTGGTCGAAGTACTGTTCGTCTACTAACTTATTACCTATCATCATATAGGAATGTAGAAATGTAGGAATGTCTGCCGTCCGGTACCAGGGAGTGGATTACATTCTGCAGTAGATGTAAATAATCATTCAGTAGTATGCGGCCAATCTGTTGGTGGTTAAGACCGCAAGATCTGTTTTATCTCTCGTCGGGCTACGTTGATTTTTTCTTCAATGAGGCTCTAGAAGATCACCGTTCAATTAAAAGATCGTATCGAATATGAAGAATTGAACGCACTGTATCGGTCAAATACTTATTGCGTTCAAATTCAATCCGAATCCAAGCGATAGTCTCTCGTCTTGTCGCGGGGTCGGGAATGACTTGGAAAGAAGTCAGCGAATTTCATCGCAGCGCTTGCAAGTTACCTCGCGTCGCGCGAATAGCATAGCGATAAAAGTTGAGGACCTTCTGCTTGAGAATAAAATGTTTGAGAGTCAATGCTGGGGCAGGGATCATATGGTCACTGACGGACAATTTGAATATTTCAAGTCCCGAAGCGCCTTCTTACCAACTCCTCCACGACCATCTTCATTCTCACCTTATGACAACACTTGAATCAAACACTACGACAGGCTCAAATGCGGTGGAGGAGCTAGTTATGTCTCTCGAAAACGTCTCTGTCCACGATGTGGCCGGTCAGACCGAAACTTGCTCAATTCCAGAAAAAACCATCAGTCCAGACCCCCCCATGAGGATATATACCCGACCTCAAATTCTCTTTCTCTCAAACTCGCCTCTGGTGCAACTTCCGACAGGGATGCCAGAGCTGAGGGAATGGTTTGGGTAAGGTTATCATTCAATTTCTAATATCAGCCAACTCACTCAGGACATTACAGAGTCGAGAACGAACAAAATCTTTCAAAGAAGGAGTTGGAATCTGCAATACCTGGTAGCGCGAGGGAAAGACGGTGCGTATTTTGGCAATTATCGTGGAATAGTGTTTGACTTGGTAAAATATCGCATTATCTAGGTTCAGGCGCGATGTAGAGGATGGAGGCAAGAAACTTCTGTTCCTGTTTCCGTCTTTGGCTCAAAATTCAATATAGAAATGCCCTCACGTCCTACCTTTCGGTCAACTCTTTCTCAACCGTCACAAATGGGGAATTTCAAACACCAGTCCCTGCGTGCCAGTGATCGCGACCGAGACGCAGACAAAGATCGCGAAAGGGATGTTCGAGACAAGGATGGGCACGAAAGGCTCAGACATGTGCGTGTTCATGGTCGCTATGTAGCTTTCCACTCAGCGTTCTATTTCTTCTCGTCAGCTTTCGGACAAGTACGACCGCGACCGACTCGCTCTTCCCTTGAGCTCTAGAACCAAGGAAAGAGATCCGGCCCCTCATCTCAGCGCAGGTTCGAGTAGTAGGACTGGTGGCCAATCTCAATTAGTTCCTAGCTCTCGACGTGACACTCGAGATACTGTCAAAAAGAAGGCAGGAGAGGCCAGTGAAGATTGGAGAAAAGGTATGTAGTTTACCTCTTTTTTATAATCCATCTCTCAGATTTGAATAAGGGTCGGATGTACGTTCCACTCGCGAGGAACGTAAGTAGTTGATTCCGAATCATTTTATATCTTAATTGACTTCGACCAGGAGCTGATGTCACTCGAAGAGATCGGGACGAACAGGTTAAATCTCGTGTTCGTGACTCTTCCAAGTCCCGGAGAGAATCCTCTCCTCCCCGACGGGATCGTGAGCGCGAGCCCGACCGAGAACCCGATGATGATCCTCGGAGATGGAAAGACGACGGCAAACGAGATGAGCGACTCGCCGCCAGACGTGAGAGGAATGCGGAGCGTTTCCGTGATAAGGACGCAGTATTGGACCCTGCAGACCGTCGCTGGGTGGCAGCTGAAGAACGTGACAGCCGAGCCAAGCGTCCTAGTGGGCGCGATAGGAAGCCTGTCGACGAAGGTAAGGATCGAGATGATCGCAGAGACAGAGAACGAGAAAAAGAGAAAGAACCGGCTTGGATGGATACTTACGTTCCACAATCACCCAGTGGAGGCATCTTGGGTGGTAAAACAGGAGATGGAGAACTCGATGGCATTCAGGCATGGAAAAAAGAAAGGAAAGAGAGGGAGATGAAGGATAGAGTCGACGTGACTTCAGCCAAGGGAACTCCAAGCAGCACACAAGGATCAGTGCAAAAGTTGGATGGCAATGGAGCTCCACTCGATGAGATACAAATATTTCGGTTGCTCATGAAGAGAGAGGAGGAGAGAAAGAGGGCTGACGCGACTGAAGATGTATCCCAGTCCAGGCTTGAAGATTCGGCCGAGACATTGGTGGCCGTTAAAGAACGCCCCTCAGTCCCTTCAAATCCTCCTACGACATTCCATGAAAACTTTGATGGGTCCTCTCCGTCAAATAGAACCACACCTTCGACCCAAACCTCTCCGCCTGAGGCACATTTGGCAACGTCAGCTCCTACATTACTCTCGCTTCTCGGTTCCAAGGACGCTTTGCCATCGCCTGGTACCCAACTTCCTTCTGATACAAGCAAGACTTCTCTCAATCCATCAAATACCACTAATACCCCACCGACTCAGGAATTCACTCACCAAACCCACCAAAAGACTGATGTATCCAGAGATGTTATCTCTCATTTTAATCCTCCATCAGGATCCCGTCTGCTAGCTTTTGCTCGAACTGCCCCAAGGTCGCAAAATATCCCTTCAAATACCGTCATAAACGGTGAGTATCTTGATGGATGGATTGATGTTTTGCGCTGAGTCTCGATAGATCTTCCGCCGAGTACTTCACCGAACTTCGCACTTCAACAGACAGAGTTCTCTCTCTCACCCTCCAAACCCGACAGCCTTCGATCAGTACCTGGGTTTTCACCTTTCGAAGACCAAAGTCGTTCTCATGGCTTAGAGGATTTCAGTACTCATACTCTCTCTTCCGATGCCAGTCGTCGATCGACGACAGAACGTTCTACCTTTACTCCACTAACCGAACACTCTCAATTTCCCGATCCTACGTCGCCGGAAAATAGCAACGGGTATTCTGCAAACAAAGGTAGCAGATTTGCCAAGTTTTTCGATGCGAAAGGACGAGAAGGAGTACCCACTATATCGAAGACTTCAGCTGGTCTCGTGTCTTCGTCTCCTGGGCCTGGCTCCCAGAGACCGGACCATGGTTTCAACACTAATCAAGGGAATGGACCTGATCCTCGTGCTATGGACGAAATATATGCAATGCTTAGCAGTTCGGTCAGTAATTTTTTTGGGTAAATCATTGACATGTCATACTGATTGATCTCGCCATTCTTCAGGCCTCACGAGGTGCTCCTCTCCTTCCTACTGTAGCTCCTTTGACCAACAATGGAGGGTTCGGACTACAATCTCAGAACAACGTCCACCTTCTCCAGCAACAGCACCAAATTCACACCAATCGCCTTGAGCCTTTATATGAGAGCCGTCTCGATGACCGAAACTTTGTTCCTGATGGTATGGTACCGGGCTTGCGAGCTGCCCTCCCTCGCAATCGTGACAATCCTTCAATATACCCAGATAACATCGAAGACGTGCCCTTCAACGTCCAACAGAGACTTCCACACCAGCAGCAACGCAATTTTGAGCAGTTGTATTCCGGTGGTCCTCCGTCCTTGTATGGTCAACAAGTTAGTCGTAACTCCGGCATGCCTTTGCAAGCAAATCAATATCGCGGTGCTCCGTCGCCTCTCTCACATCAACCAAATCATGCCCCATCCTCGCAACAACGTCTTCCTCCCGGGCTTGCAAATCTGGGTGGACGACCGCCTCACGAACCTTCACAGTTAATCGGAATGCCCGGCATACCCAATCCTGGGTTACCCAGCGCCCTCCACCTGAACGGTTCTAATCAGCAACAACATCAGCAACAACCGTTCAGCAGTTTCCCGCCTGGAGGTAATCTAGGATATGGGAGTGGCCCACCAATTCGAGGACCTCATCAACCACAGAGTCAAAGTGCTCATCTTTCTATGGCTGGGCATCCAAACCTTGATCCGCGAACTCCAGGTCAAAATCAACTATTGGGTATGGGTGGTGTTACTGGTTTGCGTAACACCGGAGTTTTCTACCCGGGTCAACAGGCTCCTAGCGGTCAGATGCCTCCGCTTCTTGCTATGCGCCAGCAACAGCAGCAGCAGCAGCAGCAGCTCCCTCCCCAAATGATGAGCCACATCCTACCGCCTCATATGCAGCACCACGTACCTAACTCATCACAACCAGCTCACGACCTTATGTCACTTCTTATGGGTGGCGCTCCGCGAGAGTAGATTGAATTCGGACGTTCCTTCATTTCGCTATCTTGTTCTGCGCTTCTTCAACACATTCCGACTGATTCGCAACTGTCACCGAATTGACGTTGATTCCACCTCTTTAAGTAATTTGTGTTATATGTGCAGGCTTTCATAATCATACATATCTAGTTTATATTGCGCGCATGCTCTATTTACTTATGGCGCCGATTTGCACACGTCCCGGCTGTAACTACCCTGGGACCTTCCATTCCAAAAGCGACATCAAAAATTGGCATCCCAAAAGTTTCTTCTTCTATTGCTCGCAATCGAACGGAAGTAAGATCTCGAATGGCCATATGCATGTGTTCGTATCACCGACGAAACAGAATTGATTTCAAGTAATATTCACATCCTGTAGTAGTACAAATTATATATATGATGCTGGAGTCGAGATGGTAATTCACTAAGGTTGACAAGATGCTACGGTTGCTTCAAATATAATCAATATCAAGTATGTACATATGTAGACCAAGTACCTAGTGGTCGGGTGGTCCGCCTCACGGTGTGTACTGCCTAGAAGAAAGTAAGAAACTCCCGGACCTGTCCCTTTGACCATGGGTTCCATATTGTTGTGTCCATCTCAGATTCTTTGATGCAGCATCATCGCATCGGTTACCGGTAATACTCGAATAGCACCGAGGTCACCTACATTCTACAAAGGAAGGATATGTAAGTACACATAGGATCTGGATTTGCTTAGGCGACCGACAAGCCATAGATGACTCACTGAAGACTACCAACAACTGTTAACCCTGCACACTTAGACGATTTGGATGCTTTCATATTTCCGGTTTTGTTCAGCCGCGGTATCCCGTGGCCAAGTGAAGGAACGGCTGGCAAAGGGATGATTCCCTTACTGATTCTGTCGTCCTAGCTTTGAGGCGAAGATTCCTCGCAAAAGAGTAAGTTTATTCGATAAACATGCCCCTGTCCAGAGTGGACTCTGAATCCTCCTGCTTGCCTGCAGAGCAAGGGCCCGGTAAACCACTGGCATGATCACATATCTTCAAGTTCACATATGCATATGAACTGTAACTTGTGATCATGTGGTCTAGGACCAAGTTACAATCACACCTACAAGAAATCACCTGAACTACAAAAGGCTTCAAACCATCGTTACTACGTCCTTGTTGCGCAGCCTCCACAGCCGGCGCCGTACCTGAGGCCTGAGGTCTGTGTGCCTGTTTTGCAAGCGAATTACAAGGCCGCTTAATTGATGTGCAGCTGCAGTTACTTTATGTAGATTCACATGAACTATTGTGACGTTTGTATTTTCATGTACATACCCTTTAAGGGATGGAGAGGAACGATTGGTAGTTTAGTAAACGGTTGGTGATGCATGTACACGTACTTACTTATTTTCATTGATATGCAAAATTACAAGCGCTGCAGCAACTTCCAGCAAGTGTAAAGTTATGCACTGAGGATGTATACGTGAGAAGATCGGTAATCATTTTATATGGAGATGCAGGCGAATGATGAGCTGATAAGAAAGTCTGATGGGAGATTGTGGGGATCGAGGAGTTGGTACAAGGCGATGGAACTGAGAGTAAGGGGACAAAAGAGCTTAGTTTGCATGAGAGGAAAAGTGAAGGAACTGGTTAGTTGAAGGTTCCAAAGCAATTTGGGAGACCGAAGAGAAGGAATGGTTACATAATCTGTCTAGATTCTTGACAGAGTTGCCTGCAGGCAGGAAACGTGGTAGGTGGAAATCAAAATAGGACTTGAATTTTGTCTGAACCTGGATGATTCAACGGCTTAAGCGAAACACGCCTTGAACTCTGCCCATCGTCCGCCCTTGAAAAGCCGTGTTGCAGAAATTCGGCACCATTTCCTTCCCCCATCTCTTCCCCCTTCAAGACGAGTCTGAGGCTTCATCCCTCTACTCACCAACGCACCGCCGGACACACTCGATTCACTTCGAGCGCTCCGAGTCTCAGCTTCCTGGCGAAAGTCACCAGCTCGCCTCTTACCACAGTCACTCTTTTGGTTTCCATACAGCAAAATAATCCGTCTTTAATACACTCGCCGTCGCCTCAAACCTGACAATCGTTTGCTTCATGTGCGTGGTGTTTACTCCTTCATGACTTCATATTGATGACTCTATATCTATATTACAGTCCTCAGAACCCCTTGCCAGTAAGTGTACTCGTGTGTGATTGTATGTGTTGAAGCTAACGTACCTGCAGTTCCAGGTAAGCTACGTCATTTCTGAGCTCGTTACAAAACGTGGGATCGTGGGAAACATCGCCGGACCGGGTTGGACATGAGAATGTGTGACCGTGTGTGACGAACAATGTTGATGGTGACCTGACCCGGCAGTCCCCATTTGGAAGCCCTTTTTTATATTCCGCCGTCCTGCTCTTCTCTCCTCACATTCAATGTCGTCGTCTTGCACTTCGACCTCTTGAAGTTCTTCTTTTTGCATTTCTGCTCTGCGCAGCTTACGACCATCAACGCTGACGACTTCCTCTCTTTTCTACTGCCACAGAGTGTGTACCATCACACATCCCACACATCGACATCGCCCGTCGTCGCATGCACTGTAGTTTCTCTGCCATCCGTGAGTCGTCTTCTCTTATTTTCTTTTCATTATTTGTTTTTGGCTGCCCAACTTGTTTGTGTCTGCGTATGCATTGTTGCCATTTCCGTGAACCTTATCTCGTGACTTTTGTGTGGCCCATCCACCATTTCTGGTCTTTCTCCCGCCCTTGTTGCTTTCCTGTTATGCCTACCCCTTCTTCCGCTTATGCCACGCCCACTTCTGATGTTCATCTCGTTGATAATCCTTGTTCCCCCTCTAGCTACCAATCGATCGTTCACTCGCTCGACTCAAACCCTCCCGATATGAAAGACGTTTCCACCGCCGCCCTCAGACACTCCCGCAATTCCCTCATTTATCCCAAGAAGCGCCCTTCCCCTCATGGCGTTTCAAAATCCCACAAGTCCCCCCTCCTCCCTCACAATGGCCCTGCACGGCGAACCCCTCGCTCTGCAAAGGCAGCTATTCTGCAGCAGCGTCATCGCGAGGCCCAAATTATGGCACTTCGCAGAGATGGAGTTCTGCTTGAAGAGGAGTATCGTGAGGAGATCCAGTATTACATGCATGATATGGAGGTCAGATTCGCATCATCTCGATCAGTTGGTATACGCGCTAAGTCGAATCCCCCATATTAGCGATTTACCATGTCTTCTGCTCAGTCAATGGATCAACAACCTGAAATTCGATGGCACATGCGGCCTTGTCTGGTCGACTTCCTTGTTGAGATTCACTTCACCTTTCGACTGCGCCCTGAAACGCTTTATCTCACTCTCAATATCGTTGATCGCTACGTTTCCCGCCGTATCGTCTACATCAAACACTATCAATTAGTAGGTTGTGCTGCCCTTTGGATTGCGGCCAAGTTCGAAGATGCCAAGGAGCGCGTTCCAACTGTTCAGGACCTCGTCCAGATCTGCCGTGAGACATACGAAGAATCTGCTTTTATTCAAATGGAAGGCCACGTCCTGTCAACTATTCAATGGACTCTAGGTCACCCAACTGCCGAGGCATGGCTAAGGCTGATGTGCTGCGGCCCAATCATGGAAGAACCAAAAGTTCAACACGTCGCACGATTTCTTATGGAAATTACCTTGTTTTACCGCGAGTTCATTTCATATACGCCATCTACTATCGCGCTGGCGGCGTTGACGCTCGCGCGGTATTTGTGCGGCAAGCCTCGACGTGTTTGGGAAGAGACAGATGAGTCTTTGGAAGTTGTCGAACATCTGGACAACCGGTTGTCGCGACATGTCAATGATCTTTCAGAGACCCTCATCAAAAAGTATTCGTACGCTTTCTATTCCAAGGCGGCTACGTTTGTCGTACAGTACTACCTTCAGGGCGGCCACTTCGTTCGACATACGTTACCTGCCCTCCCAGTAACTCCCAAGCGTACCTCGGCGTCGACCTTCAGCACCCCGACAAGCTGTTCCACATCTGTATCTGACTTGTCTGATGATATGCCTCTTACACCGACGACTCCCGCTTTCTCGAGTGATCCTTTTTCATCTTCGCACTCATCGGACGATAAAGAGAACATGTCTTCGACGTTCGAACCTGTGATCAGCAAGCATCGTGTTGAAACACCCCCTGACCATTTCCTCCCTCATGATTTTGTGGCATTTGGTCGTCCAGCGCTTCACAACATCAACAACGTTTCGCCTCGAACTGCGTTAGTGTCGTAGCAATCCATCATCTGTACTCGGTTTCGTCATATCAAGTCTTTCAAAACACGCAAAATGTAATACCAACACACGTCGCACCGACATCCTCGCACAATCTCTTTCTCTCTGCAACTCAATTCACCATGCATATCTCCCTCGCAATCGTTTCCTTTTCACCTCATCACCACTATTCTATCATGGCAGGCGTACATCCTATTCGAAAGCCAAAACGTGTTTTCTTCATGTTGTCACCGAAGGAAACTACTGCCTTGTGTCTCCTCTCGTCGTCTTTCTCGGTCATCTACAGTACCCCTCAGTGACTTTACATTCATTTATCCCGCCTTTTTTTCTCTATGCAATCAATCAATCATCGTCATCCCCACCCCTTTTCATTCCGCAAGTACCATTACACTCCACAGCAATTCATTTTTTCTATAGTATACTTTATTTTTCCTCGTCAATATTTCCCGAGCCCTTGTGGACCAATTTGGCAACTTCGCATGCCAGCTTCATTTTTGGTCCCCCGCCCCATCAACGACAATCTTCGTGTAAGGGCCCTTCTACTTCACCTGCACATCATTACTACCTTCATACTTCCTTTACATATCCTCTTCGATCTCGTTATACCGGCTGTCAGTCTCGAGCTTGAAGGGCTTTCTTCATTTGCACTCTCTGCAGCCACCACCACTTGTTACAATCATCAATAACAAACCGAAATTGCATCTCAGACTTCGAACAGAAGTTGAACATCATAATTCCATACGTAGGAAGTGCGTGCATGAGATTCGTGACGCCTGTGTTCATGCCGGAGTAATTGGCGGCCTTTCTGATGGAAAGTTGTCAACGCATAATGATAGATTAGGAGTCGGTAAGTATATGCCAGCACAACCTTGTCCCTTCACACAAGTTACGTATTCATGCATTCACGATGGATTCAGAAGTTTCTAGCTCGCTAATCCTTACCTGATCCAACAAAAATTCTTGCTCAGAAATGCTTTTATAGAGGTCTTGTGGTGGAACGCATCGATTAATGATCGTTCGTTCACTCTGATCTTGTAGTATAGATGTGATTGATCGTGGTTCCATACCAGTCGGTTTCGGTTCTGACGAAGTCTGGAACTCTCCAGAATTCGAAGGATCCTCGTCGCTCTCAACTTTTACCTGCCTGGCATGCTTTACAGAGTTCTTTCACATTTCCTAAAGGAAGATACAGGTGCCTGGAGCATGAGTGCCTCACCATATGGAAGGATCTACTCAAGAACCCAGGTATCGCCATCTTTCTTGATCCCAACAGCCCTTTTTTCATCCAAACTGATACGGCCAGCATTTAGGATAGCCGTCGTCAGGACCGTATTCACAATAGTTGGCAACCCATGGGCGTCGTAATCGGAAGGCTTTGTGAGGCCTGCGTTTACGCTACGAGCAGCATCGACGAACTTCTCAATAGAAATGTAGCCATAGCCCCGTTGGCCATCAAAATGCCCACTCTCGGAAGGAGAATATTTCATGCTACATGAAAACAAAGTAGGTGAACATCAGCTTCGACGCATCTTCACGCGAATCGTCAAGGTATGTACGCACTAGAACGGATTGTACCACGTCTTTCCTGTATCGTCCACTGTCACGTCGTACCCACGATGGGCTTGATCCACCGAAATGTCACCCTATGAAAATGTCGGGGTTACGCCGATCCACTAAAGACATAAGTGGAGACAAACTTTCTCTCCCATGTAATACCAGTGCTGGGCAGAATGCACTCCGGCTTTCAAAGGTGCCGTCCAGCTGGCCGTATAGACGGCGGTACCTTTGTGCTTTGGGCTCTTGATGGATTGCCAGTCGACGAGGAGGGTGATCGTGTCTTCGGTCTGTGGAACGCAGTTGTATGGCTCACTGGTCGCGATTCCTGTAGCGGCACTGGCAACGACTCGAGTCGGAACAGCGATATCCTGAAGAATCCAACAGCATATGTCGATATGATGCGAGGAGAGATAGTAACTATTCTACCAAGTGAGATTCCAGCGTGAGGGGCTTGAACTAAAGATGACCTGCCTGATGTCAGAATCTTTGCCAGCCCATGCACGGAACGTTTCAAGTTGGCTCTTGGGTTGACTCATCCAGGCGTTGAAATAGTTGAACTCTCCGAGAGTTGCAGCACGAGCTTTCGCATCGCTGTATACAGGGTCGAAGCTGACAAGAAGCTCAAGAAAGAGGGTCAATTACACTGCTCAATGTCTTACCGTTTGTGATGTTCAACGAAACAGATGACGTTATTTTGTCTTGCGGCCGCGATGAGATCGTTGTGATGAGAAAGAAGCTGGGTTGCAGGCTTTGTGACAAGGACATGCAGACCGTGCTCGATCGCATAGAGAGCAATGGGATAATGAGTACCTACAGATATGAATCAGAGTTACGCTCGCAGTCTTGCATGGTTGTGTTCTCACTATCTGGAGTAAAGATAATTACAGCCTCTCCGGGCTGCATTCCGTCGATGGCGGCCTTGTCTGTGATTTGAGCCATTCATTGATCGGCGCATTTCAAGCACGGGTAATGGAATGGTACTGACACGCTTCTGGATCGACTTTCCCTTGCTTCGGATATTCTTCGAACCTTCAGAAGCATTAGCAAAGGTAAGAAAGTGCTTAAAGGAATACTCAAACGAAAGGTCCATGTCCTTGTAAACCCCACCAATATTTTCGGCGAGATGTTGGCGAATAGCAGGAAACTTCCCTCCGTTCACGCCAACCATACCTAACCTGTCGACCTGTACTCAAGATCATAAGTTTGTACCCTACAGGACCAGAACCATTGCATACCTTGCCAAGGCGACGGAGATCGAAAAGAGTGAGACCGACAACCTTTCATACGAGTTACTGGAAGGGACCTCAGAAAAAGCAATGAACTATACGCACTCCAATCTGGACAAATATGTTAGAGTCGAGAACATACAGTCAATGGCTAAATACACACCTTCTTGTCAGATTTTGATGCGCCTGTCCCGACCCATCCAGTGGTGTACTCTCCCTGGTGATGATCAGTATACTTCGATCGTGGAGAAATCGAGGAGGGCTCAGCTCACAGTACCACCTGAAATGGGATGAGATCATATCATAGTGCAAAGAGAATGGATATTTACACATAAGTACATTTAACTTAGTTAGTTCAGATGCCATGTCTTGTACCACAGATAATCACAGAGAGATCAAGGAAGAAGAGGTTGAGATCCAATGTAAGTGCGGCCTGCACTGTGCAGGTTGGTTTTTATTCTTGACTTGAGGTGGGCCGACGGTCCGACGGTCCGGATCGAGGCCCAGATCCGGACAATGCTTGTCTGGCATTCGACGAATGTATGCGAAATCTAAGCGTTGCAAGTTGTACGATGTTGAGTTGTAGGAGATCTGCCCAGCTGGGTACTTATAATACGGATGTCAATGACCACTGATTATTTTTGTGCTGTTCCGAATTCTTCGGTGGCGATGCACACTGTAGTCATTACCACGTGGATCCATCGTGGCAAACACATGACGTCAACGTGTCTATGCATTTCACTGTTTACAGTTTAGACTTGACCACAAGTTCACAACCTCCGCCAGACCGATGCCGCAGCAATCGCCTAGTACTTTCAGTCCCCCTCCAGATCCTAGTTTTGTCCCTAGGAAGGAGTTCATACGAGAACAGAAGACCGTTCCAAGCTCGTTTGCTATCGTTACAATATCGGCTTCAAGTCTCGTTCGCCTCTACTCCTTTCCGTCTTCTGTCATCATTGCTCTTCGTGTCCTCCTCGAGGCCTCGTCATCCTTGGTTGCATTTAGAGAAGATGTACAGCAGCACTTTTGCGAATTTGCTCTCGCCGGCAGGCCATGGGCCAGTCCCAAAAGTGTTAGAGCAGAAAAACTTTTGGTCGACATACTTGCTGTCCTCTACCAGTGCGGATACACTTATCTTTCCAGCTTGGACTACGGCAGAGAGAGTGACGACAGACTGGCAATGGCATTCTCCAAACCATCGACATCCCCCTCTACTAGCTCCCGTTCAGCGACTCCTCTTCCAGGGAGTACCTCTCCTTTTCAAGAGAGGCCAATCAGCATCACTTCAGACAAATCCAAGTCCAGGCGAAGTCCTTTCGCCCTTTCCTTCTTGTCTCCTACCCTGATGCGCGTGATTGCGCCGCCTCTTCATTTGACCCCTGCAATACTTCAGGCCGTGCGAGCCTCTTGGCCACGCGGTGTCGTCTCAGAGAGAAAAGTCGGCGACAATTCGTTCGAATTCAAGCTCAAAGGCTACAAATGTGAGACCCTGTAAAATGCGATCACACTGCATGACTGACTCTGCCCTTCAGGGTTCGAGCAAGACACTTTTGCTACAGACTCACTTCGACACATTCTTGCCCTTTTGACCTCCCTCGATTCCCAGTCATTTACTCTTCTCTCGTCTCTTTCGATGACTAGCCGCTCTCGAGTGAAAGATCTATGGGTTTTTACTGGTCCAGGATCCGACACTCCAGACGATCTCGTTCGCCAGGAGTATACGGTACTGCCATCTGCCAGAGACGGTCCCAACGGAGACATCAACAGGACACATTCTCCAGAAACTTCTGGGCAATTCGGTTCATACCCCGGATTTACACAGCATCGAAGGTTCGTGTCGGAGTCTGGTGGCCCCTCAACCTATGTTCCTCATCACATCCGAGCCACTATTGAACAAGACAATGCTCGAACTTTCTCCCTAACTCGCGGTTATCGTGCTGAACATCCGTCGATGGGCCCTGCGTTACTTCGCAAGCCTGCCCCTCGCGCACAAGTTCCCGTGTCAGTTGTACACGAAGCCGACCCGCCTGGCACCGATGGGCTACGTGCTTATCTTCCAAGTTCGATCTCGAGTGACGTTGAAGATATGACTGGGGTAGGAGCAAAAGGTTTCTTTCCTGGAACATTTCAAACTGTGTCCTCCGAATCTCCTGAGCAATCGCTTGTGACAGCCACCGACGGACCTGTACCCTTATCACCACCTTTGTCTACCACGCCTCCTACTCGCCCGCGAAGTCCTTTACGTCCCGTGGTTAATCGTCAAAAAACACCGCCCCTATTAACTACCAACCTCACACCAAACTCTCCCACACATAATCTGCACAATGAGGATCCTGGCACCGCATTACTTGGGTCCAGAGCATTCAGGGATTCCACTGCTTCTACAAGCGACACTAGTTTCAGTGTTCCGACACAGTGGACACGCGTTGGAGATGCCATTGCTCCGCAAAAAGAAGCTAATCCTGTGGCTACTTCTTCTCGTCGAAAAATCTCCTCGTCAGGACCGATGTTACCTGGCAGCTGGCAGCCCAGCCCGATCGAGGAGAAGACAGAGGGCCCGGGTGGTATCACGGAGTTGAATACGCCTTCCGAAGATTCTGCGTCACAGGACAAAATAAAGACAGGCAACAAAACACCTATTCACGAAGTCGCATCCCGCGTTGCATCGCCCGAACTCACACGGCCAGATATGCCGCTCAGGAAGAGTGAGGCGGCTCTTGTTGGTCTCATAACAGACGCTTCTCCGGTGCCTGCGCTGCCTACTTCCGAGGGCCACCGGCTAGATTCATCCAGCTCGGGCAAGGGCCAAGGATGGGTCCTTGTGAACGTCGGGGAGTCGCTAACTGGGTCAAAAGTTGGTCTTGGCGAGCCACTGGATTCCAAAGCACCTGAAAGCGAGCATTTGAGACCGAGTCCAAATGCTAGAGCAATTGCTGTCGTTGATGCAATTGATAATAAGAAGAAAGGGAAAGATAAATCAAACGTACTCGCACCGGTCAAAAAACGATTTTTTGGCCTTGGAAGAAAGAATTCGGTTTGTTCTCGCCTGGGCAAATTTTTTCAATCAAAAAATTGACTTTTTCTTGAGTTGTAGGAGAAGAGAGCACTTGCAAGTGGTATACCGCAAGTCAGCGTAGGTGCAGAATCGCACAAGGCACGCTCGGGGTTCCGGGACAGGTTCAGGATCACAAGTACCTCACAAGGTGCACGGAAGGATCAAGATCATTAATTGGTAGGGTTTCCGCATCTCTCATGATTTGTTCAAGGAAGTTGTCACCAGTGGCATTCTTATATCCATGTAATTTGCATGTAATGATACATTTATCACTAGCATTTCTTCGCCTTACTAGCATACATTTGTAATACTAATAACGAAACGTCTTGCTATATATAGATTTGCAACGAATACAATGTACATACGGCGAAGAACCTAACTTTCTCAGTTGGGAGCTCTCCTCATATTCTCTCGCGTCACGATCACGTGCTCAATTCACGTGCAAAAGTCACAGAGGCAAAACGAGGAATCAAGATGCAGGAGCAACGGAATGAGGAGGCTGATGGACAGCCTGGAAGAAGAACCCAAATTTCAGAGCAAGTGTTTTCCGTTGTGTTTCTCGATGAAAGGAATGGGAGTGAGAACGAGATCAACGAGACATTGATATGTTGCAGAGGTCTCGAATCCGAAGACTCAGTTTGAATACACATGGACTCAGACAGGTGAACATACGGGAAAAAAAGGCAGGCTGTGGCGGGCGAACCAGGCGGACGAGATGTCGACGGCGTGGGCCGTAAATGGGGATGGTGCAGAAGAAGAGAAAGGAGTGGGATTGAGAGTAAAAAAAATTGCGCGTTGGCCACGGAGGACAAGGACCTATACACAGAACTGACCCTCCGCCAGCCACCTGTCCCTTTCTTTGCCGCTTCCCGCATCACCTCTCTCCCTCTTTCCTCCCACCACCACACCCACCTCCGCTCTCATCCCCTCGGTCTCTCCACCGCCTTCCCCTGTCCCATATCCTCTCTATCCTCCTCTGCGCTCTCGTATAGCCCCAAAGCCTCCATTTATCCCTGTTGACCCCTCTCTTTCCTCATGCCGACCTGTCGACGCAAGAGGGTCGTCCTCACCGAGCCCTCCGGGGCTCTCCTCCAGGCTGTCACCACTGATCCCAACCGGGAAGTATTCTACCTCTATGAGACCGGCGAAATCTTCGAGACATACGAGTACGTGCTCTTCATAAAGGCGCCCGACCCTCTCCAACTTACCCTCGTTGATCTCTAACCCAAGAGCCTATGCCGCCCGCATGTCCTTCTACAAACTCAAGCAGTTCCAATGCGAGGTGACTGGCAAGAGTGGTTTGGACTACTTCCAGGCCATCGAGAGTGAGAGGGAAGAAGCTCGAACTATGCATCACAGGTTTTCAGAACCTCTCAAGCCTGCGATTTTGAGGGCCGTCCAATGGCGTGCGTCGCTTCCCCATCCACCACAATCGACGTGTTCTCTCAACTTCTGACGCATGTCTTGTTCACAGAGGTTATGGGGCGTTTAGACCACCTCGTAGAAGCCGTGTATGAGCGATTCAAGGACAGGTATTTCAAAAGCGAGAGTGCGTAGTACCTGTCTGTCAACCTCTCTAACACCTACACACTAACCACGAATGTATGTATCCAGGAGTTGTCGTTGACTTGACTGGTACCAAGTATGCTTCCCATGTGCATTCCCTTTTTGTTTACGACATTCTTAACAAATCATCAGGTACTATGCCACAGTAGAAAAGGTGTATCCACCCAAATACAGTGCCGACGTTGGCGCTCGCGATGCCTACAAGGACTCAGTCTTGTCTTCATCCCCTGAAGACGAACCGCCCCATGTGATCGGCGGGGATCTCAAAATTTCCACAAAGGACGCGAACATACAAGACAATCCAGCTCTCTATTTCTATTGGGTTCATATTATTGAACTAGAAAAGGAAAAGAGTCATGAAAAGAAGCAAGGAGGTTCAAAAAACGCCGACAAAGACAGTGCCATCGGTAGTCTCATGGAGGTTCAGTGTGGCATGATGAGGTGCGATCAGTCTTGAACTCCCTCTGCCTCAACCTAATTATTTTCACAGTCGTGACCGACTATCCTTCTCCAAATCAATCCTTCGTCGATTTATCCGAGATTGTGTCGACCGAGATGCAGCTGTAGCGTCACCATGGACCGTTAAGCCTACTATTGCTAAGCGATATGGACTCGAGTCCGTCATGCCTGAGGAAACACGCAAGGGTGTCGAGAGCATCAAGAAGGGGGAGATTGACAAACGAAAAAAGGTATGGGAGGACAAGGAGGGTCCTCCAAACAAAAAGCAGAAGAAGATGACACCTGCTCAGGAGGAGCGAGGTAAGATAAGAATAAGAGTCTTGTCTCTGAATCATACATTAAAGTGTTACTTTTGTTCAGCCGAAAAACGGGAAAGAGAGGCGCGCGAGAAACTCGAAAAACAGAAGCAGGCCAAAGAAGAAGCGGAGCGTCTTGCTGCTGAAAAGAAGAAGAAGAAACCAGTTCGATATCCGACAGAGGATCTCGACGTGAGACTAGGTGAAAAGGACAAGAAGGCAGGTATGAAAGTCCTAAGACCACACGCGAGCCGAGAGCTTCCCTTCAACGAAACACCTGGTACGTTCGAAGCCTTCCTCATGGCTTGGAATTTCTTGGTTGTTTATGGGTTAGTATTCTTTCATCTCTACCATGGTTAGTTACGTTTTGGATTGATCCAAACTTTCAGCCAACCACTTCATCTCTCGACTTTCACGTTGGACGAATTCGAGCACGCTATTCGACACACGCTTATTGACCCTCCTTGCGCTCTACTTGCTGAAGTACACTCGACTCTTATTTATAACCTGCGAACTGTTGCTTTCCAACGTCATAGCGCTCTTGTCTCTCTAATGCGAGTGCATGAAGCCGCGCAAGAAGAGGGCAATGATGAAGACGTCGTGTTGGGTATACCATTCGATGAACTAACAGCCGCTATGGCCGATGTTGGAAATAACTGGGAACGCGTTCCACTGCGCCACACCGAAGGCCGCGAGGGCTGGGAGGATGCGCTTGTTGGAATGCTTAAAGATGTATGTGTAGGGTTCATACGTCAGCGCCTATTCGGGACTTAATCATTCTCAGCATGCCACAGTGACCAACTTCCCTCGACTTCGTGAAATCCTAACTAGGTTACTTTTCGCTGCCGAACCTCGTGTGGAGACTTCGTCTACGTCACCTACGAGCTCTCGAGACCCCACACCCGAATCCTTTCCACTTTCACAAAGATCAACGCCGGCCGAACGATACTACATCTTGCCTCTCCAGGACAAAGTTTCTATACTGTCATTCATGTGTAATCTGGCCATTTCAAGTAAAGCCATACATGCACATATGGAGTCTTGCGAGGAACAGTTGACTGCACTCCGCAAAGAAAAAATAGACGTCAACCGTTTGAAGAAGCAATAGTGAGTGGTTCTCCTTACTCATACATATCACAGTTGACGGTTGATCTACCAAGCCTCGAAGAAATGAACTCTCTCAAGGAAGAAGCCAAAGAAGATCCCGCCACCAAGAATCTCGTCGACCAGGATATCGTCATGCACGATATCAGTGATCTGTCGGATGTATCTGAAGGCGGCTCGGAGACGCCGTCGAGTTCTACAGGCAAGAAGAACTCGGCTCGGCAGAAGGAACTTCGTCTTAAAGCTGCAACCACTGCACATGCCAAGCAACGCGAGGCCGCACGTGCGAAACAGGCGTCAGTCAAACAAGCTTTGTCTGATCATCGGCGCCTAGATGAAGAGGTGAACAAAATCGAACGACGCCTCGAGGGTATTGAACGGGAGTTTAGAAAGCTTCTTGGTGCGGTTCGAGTCAAGCCTCTCGGGAAGGACAGGTTCTATAACCGGGTGTGGTGGTTCGATGGAATGGGCTCTGCATCTTTGGTTGGAAGTGGTGGGGTTGCACAGTATGGAACGGGTAGGCTATTCATTCAAGGTCCAAGCGAATTCGACAAAGAACTTCTTGATCAACGGAAAGATGAGGATATAGAGGGGCGGAGGAAGGAGGAAGAAGGAGGAGACGGGGTCTTAGGACCTGGAGATTGGGCTGTTTATTCAGATATGGAGGAGGTCAGCATCTCTTCTGTGTCGTTGTCTCTCTTTGGACTCACTGTCCCTGAAGCTCGAAGAATATGTCAATTGGCTCAACGTTAAAGGCCACCGAGAAACCGCACTCAAGGCTGCATTGACAAAGTGGTGGGTACATATCACAGCAGGTATGAAGCGACGAACAGCAGTAAGTCAGAGCGCTGTTTATGTACACAATTGGAACTTGACGTCCTTTCATAGGATGTCAACGTCAACGCGAGGCTCCCGGAAGCAAGACGGAGTGCCCGGACGAAGGGCGGATACGACATCACCCGAGAACCGTATATGATGTGGGCGAACCGGAGAGCAGTGACTTCGTCTTGACTTTTTTTTTTTTCAAACTTGACGGTAGTCCATTAATTATTAGAGCGCTGTCTTCTTCGTCTTCACTCTTTGCATAGCAAGTTGTAATACCCCACTGTCCAAAAACTGTAATAGTTCTACCGAAAACAACCTAATTGTTATTGTTAGAAACGACCATAGTTTTTTCGCGTTTGCAGGACCAAGTTCGAACACATATTTGTCGATATGGACCAGTGATAGTGACGATCTCATCTCAACTTGAAGTTGGATAAGTAATTACCGATTTATCTACCAATGAATACCAAAGAGCCTTGACTGAACGTTGGACTCCAGCTCTAGTCACAAATGATATATTGCCGTCCCCTGCAAGTCGTGGGTTGTCGATGGCTACCAAACGATGCCAATACTTACAATAAGGGTGCAAACTAGTCACTTGCGCATACGATAATCATACATATCAAGTTTTTCGCGCAGATTGAATTGGTGGGCCGCCTACAAATTGGGCGCATAAGCTTGAAGCGTAAGAACCAGTGACTATTCTTACGAGACGCTTGAAACAGTTTTCTAGCTAGCTATAGTACTTTGAGCTCGAGTCAATATGTAATATTATGTGAGCGACTCCATTTTCTGACGGAGACCTGAAAAGAAAAGTACTATCGTATATCCTGATACTTAGTAGTTTTATAACGTCCAAGACGTGTACATGTAAGAGAAGATATCCATATGTGTACTTAACTCGAAGAGCCCCTAGGAAAAAGGTTATCAACCGAGCTCCGAGGCAGGTAAGTATGCATGGAAGCTTTTACCAAACATCGGATCTTGACACGCTTGCTTGACAGCCCTCCTGACAGGGATATCGACGCGTATCTTGAAAAAGTCAATACCCTAGTCATCGCAAGGTGTATCTTGCAGTAATTCCCAGAGGCGGGAGTGACTGTTACAGATTTTGGAATATACTTTCCCTCCTACAAGAACCATGACCCCAAAGCACACACGCATCTATTCTCTGAGTATGTGAGTCTTGTAGACTTTCATTCTTACGTGTCAATTTGCTATAGATTTGCTTTAATTTTTTTTTTTTTTTGGATAGCTAAAACTCTATGTCTCAATATGTAGAGAGCATTCGGCTCTTAAAAGTGCCGCGGTCCTGAACGACTCTCCCCGATGGCTTCACTTCCTGTCGCATTTTCCGTTGGCTCCGCCTCAAGTGGTCAAAGTGTTAGAGATGCGATTGCCTCATGTGAGGACTTCGAATCCCTTCGCGCCACCACCTGCTAACAATGTTGGTTTGTAGACCGTAGGGCGCAATATTTTGTTGCAGGCTCTCAGGTTACGGCAGCGTCCGACGCAGAGACTTTCTCGGACGATGAGGGAGACGACATATATTCACGGGCAGGTGATGAAGAAGTCATTAGTGCAGAACCTGTGGATCAAAGCCGTGATGACTTGGACCAGTCTGGCTCAGAGGTTGAAACTTGGTCAGAGGCTGAAGAAAGTAACTTAGCTTGGACATCAACAAATCCTCAGCTTCCGAATACAAGTCTGGCAAGAGATTTCTTGATACCCAGAAAGACGAGGTATCCTCGAGAGACTACTCCATTACTTCGTAAAGCGATATCATTTTCAACCTCGCCACACCCTCGTCGACTGTCGGCGCCCGCCCTCGTAGAAGATGTTATTTCCCAAGTGCCTGCAACTATTGATTCTCTCCAGTCATTGTCTTCGTTCCCCCGCCGTCCTTCTACAGCCTCTACGACGAAGAGTTCTATAAGATATGATTATGGAGGTAAAAGCACATTCGGCCAAACAGTACGCCTCTTCCATCTTCACTGTTATTCAGTTGGTCTTCACTCAATGTCAATCTACAGCTGTTCAACACTATAGCGATTCTCCTTGGCATTGGGATGCTTTCTGAGCCTCTTGCCTTTGCCTATTCGGGCTGGGTGACTGGAACAGTTCTTATTATGGGATACGGATTCGTCTCTTGCTACACGTATGTTTCTCCTCTTTACTGCACCTTGTTTCACCACTGGACGTTTTCTACTAGAGCCAAAATCCTCGCTCAGATTATACTTTCAGATCCTCGTCTGCGTTCTTACGCAGATATTGGACGAAAAGCATTTGGACAATCATCCATGCCCTTCATCAGCATGCTGTTTTGTCTCGAACTGTTTTCTGTCAGGTAGAACCATTTGACCATCAGTATGGCCCCTACCTTGGTTTACCCTTGTTGCAGCGTTATTCTCGTCACTCTCTATGCGGATTCTTTGCATTCTTTGATACCCAGGTATTCTACAACTACATACAAATTATGGGGCCTCTTGTTGTTCGTGTGACGATTACCTCTGCGAAACTCGACTGATCAACCTTTCAGGTTAATTCCTACAAGCTTCTTGCCCTTGTCACTGCTCTCCTATACCTCTATCCTTGGCATCCTGTCTTCAATACTCATCATCTTTGTCGTTCTCATCGATGGGTTCAGTAAATCAGAGACGCCAGGTAGTCTTTGGAGACCTGCTGAGACGAACCTTGGTGTTCAAAGTTTGCAAAATTTGGGGCTAGCATTTGGCTTATTCATGGCTGGCGTGAGCTTCCTTGTGGATGGAGAAAGGTTTATTTGACAAGAAATGTTTCTCTTTACAGTTTGCTGGACACGCTGTCATTCCCTCGCTTGCTAGAGACATGAAAGATCCCTCCCAATTCAACAAAATGATCAACTGGGCTTTCGTGAGTTTCAGGCTGCATCTTTATATTTGATTATTTCCAGTGATCAATCGATTTCGACTCGCAGTTTGTTGCGACTACCTTGTATGCATTGATTGGATATGCAGGATACCGAATGTTTGGAAATAACGTTAGTGAGGAGGTATGTTCCAGGTTATCACTTATATTTCCGTGGATTCATTTGTTATTGTAGATCAGTATGGATTTAATGAGGACTCCAGAATATAGTCCAGCTCTCAACAAATTTGCATTGTGGATGTTGGTCATAAGTCCTCTGTGCGTCTGCTGTCTAAGTCACATAAGATTATTCTTTTGAAACATGGCAGATCAAAATTTGCATTGACGACTCAACCTGTATGATTTCTCATCATTCTCACAATACGGAGTCTGACTCATCCACATGTAGCTTAATGCTACCATTGAAATTCTACTTGGTATCGACATGCCTCTCCTGGCGCCAGAAGACATGGCCACTAAATCCAATGGTTTGACGACCGCCCCACAAGGATCACACGTCATTCTGAAGAGATTATTTGCTGTCACTCAACGTATAATGATGACTTTGCTATCGGTGACGGTCTCCATTCTAGTACCGGAATTTGGCGCCATGATGGCTCTTCTGGGCTCCTTCGCAGCTTTTACGATGTGTCTGATTGGCCCTTTGTCTGCCAAAGTAGCATTCACGGGCTATTGCAGTATGAAAGACGGGATACTTCTAGCTGTGGGTGTGATTATGGCCATTTGGGGTATGGTTGCGGCGGCATTTGTGGCGACGTAGAAACCATTCCTATTCTAGAACTTGCTCTCAATCCGAAAAGCATGCAGCAAAGGAAATAGATCGGAAAAATATCGACCATGCAACATTTATTAGACGACGTTAAATTTATGCTTTGAGTGCGGGATGTGAAATGACCTTCGTGAGCTCTGTTTTGGTGGGTCTGAGTGATCAAGGGTGAAGCGACCAAATAAGACTTACGCGGTAGACTGATGCTCTCTTGCACGACGGTGGCTACAATCTGGTTGTCAGGATTCGGCGGGATTGAAACAACTGAGGAAGTGGCATCAATAGTCCAACTAAGTTTTTGGATATACGCCTCAAGGTCGGCTCCTATTATAGAAATATCAGAAGCCGCTCATAGATGATATGGGTGACGATAGCACTCGATACCTGTGAGATCCAAGTATGACCCAAGTCGTTTTGCACTGATCTCCCTAAATGCAGCCTTGACAGCACGAACTGCTACTTCCCGCACGGCATTCTCGAAGCCAACACACTCAACGGTATAATTGACGCGCAAGGCCTCTAGTTCTTCGGAGCGGTATTCCTCCCAGAACTTTGGAAAGCGACACCGGTACAGAAGGCTGTGTAGGCCTTTCAGTATGGGTAACAGGGCAGGAAGGGGATCGGGTTCGTCGAGGTTGGCATTCACTGGTCGCTCATCGAGAAGGGAAATGCAAAGGTTGAAATCAGGGAGCGGGCATGCAGTCAGGGCTTTTATGAGAATGTTGACGACTACATCGGGGTTGTAGAGGTCCGGATTGAATTGATAACTAAAGGTGCGTGAGGAAAGCTCCTTGCTATGATACAGTAATAGCGACTCACAGTTTCAAGATTGCAAGGTTAGCCAGGCAGTCATACTCTTCGCTTCGGATCTGGTGGTATAGATAGTCCTCGAGAATCGAGACATTTGAAGGGTTATAGCGATCTAAGGATAAATTTTGAGTACACCGAAGTACAAGATAAACAAAGAGCATACCAACGCCTGATACAAGGTCCTCAATAAGTTCAGTGCGTGTTGGAGGGGAAACCCATGAAGACATGGACATTTTTTAGCCTGTTAGGTAGTACTTATGTACACGCTGTTTCGATGGAGTTGGAAAGAATATTTTTATACACGTGACTCTACAGTCCCTTCAAGTTGACTACCTCACCTCAGCCTTTATGGACGTGGACGATAACGGCCAGCTAGAATCGGAGAAAAATCAGTATGCGAAGATTCCTGATTCCAATGAAGAACAAGTCGTAAGACCAGTGATTGCTGCGAGCTCTCAAAAACCATGTTATAGCTTGCGGTACACTCTCAGTGGTCATACCCGTGCTGTATCCGCACTCAAGTTCAGTCCTGATGGCACTATCCTTGCATCATCTGGTGTGTCGACATCTGATTTACCCCTACAACATATCCCTTACCATGTCTCTGTAAGGGGCCGATAAACTTGTCAAATTATGGGACGCAAATAACGGAGAGATCATACGTACATTTGATGGCCATAAGGAGGGCGTTTCAGACATTGCTTGGTCGAGCGACGGTGATTACCTTGCATCAGCTTCAGACGATAAGACAATTATAATATGGAGCCTTGAGTTGGTGCGCAACTTCTTGTATTACCTGGATCTGCAGGTCTTCTTTTACCGATATTCGTGATATTAGAGCAGTGCTGCTAGAACTCTGATCGGGCATACAAATTTTGTATTCTGTCTCAATTACAATCCAAGTTCCAACCTTTTGGTTTCTGGGGGTTATGACGAAACGGTACGCGTTTGGGACGTTGCAAGAGGTCCGTGTTTCGGCCTGCCTCCCACAATGTATTTGGATGATTTTTTTGGACAGGAAAATCTCTTAAGGTCCTGCCTGCCCACTCGGATCCAGTCACAGCAGTCAGCTTCAATCATGACGGTACTCTGATAGTGTCCTGTGCGATGGATGGCTTGATGTAAATGTGCTTCTGTCTGGTTATTTCCAATGCTCAAAACAGCTCTTAGACGAATTTGGGATGCCGATTCCGGACAGTGTTTAAAGACCTTGGTCGATGATGATAATCCCATATGGTTCATATTGTCTATTTTATACTTTCGTTTTACACAGACCTACTCATTGTTGTTACTGATGAAGTTCCCATGTCAAGTTTTCGCAGAATTCGAGATTTGTGCTTGCATCAACTCAGGACTCAACAATTCGTCTTTGGGACTATCACTCTTCGCGTTGTGTGAAGACGTACGTTGGCCATACGAACCGAACCTATTGCATTGTCGCATGCTTCAGCACTACTAAAGGAAAGTACATCGTGAGCGGTAGTGAGGACAATAAGATCTATATTTGGGATCTCCAAACTCGCCAAATATTGCAAGTTCTCGAAGGTCACCGAGGTAGAAAGATTCTTATCTGAGAAGACAAGAATTCACCTGCTTTATGTTTAGATGTTGTATTGACCGTGGCCGTGAGGACCTTGTTACGATGTTGAAAAGAACCTTGATTGAAACTGATTGTTTTCTTTCAGACCCACCCAACAAGAAGCATCATAGCGTCGGCAGCTATGGACAAAGATATGACGATACGACTCTGGCATGACAATAGTTTGTGATCGGGTGACACCCTCTTGCCTACTTACCTGCGTCCTTTACAACCGACTTCTATATCTATGTTGGCAATGCAACTTGTAAGACAACATTATCTTTTATGAAGAAAACAATACGTTGCATACCTAGCAGTACGCGAACTGTGAGTTATGTAGTACGGGACCCGGTTGTTTGTGCGCCGACCACGCTCAACCCACCTCATCCTCAATGGCATGGCACCACATTTTCATCCATTGTTGTGATTACCAGCGTGGTCCGCACGCGAACAACCGGGTCCCGTACTCGTAAGACTTAGGTCGGACGCCTTTTTCTTGTCTTCTTGTCCGATCGATTGATGTGTCAATTTCTGGTACGTTCTATGCGGCGCTTCTGAGTCAGCGTCATGGCGATGCAGTTTCAAACTCCGCTACATGATATAAGGAGGTGTCAGCTCATCTTGTCTCCCCCAACTTTCTCCTCAACCAGCTTGCTTCTTCACTATGCAAATCTTCGTCAAGACTCTCACTGGCAAGACAATCACCCTTGAAGTCGAGTCTTCGGACACCATCGACAATGTTAAGGCCAAGATCCAAGACAAGGAGGGGTATGTTACAGTGTTCATTGATGTTGACACTTCGTTAACATGAGGATGTGGCAGGATTCCTCCTGATCAACAACGGCTCATCTTTGCTGGGAAGCAACTCGAAGACGGCAGGACTCTCTCTGATTACAACATCCAGAAAGAGTCTACTCTACACCTAGTCCTTCGCCTTCGTGGCGGCATGCAGATCTTTGTCAAGACCCTCACAGGGAAGACGATCACTCTGGAGGTTGAGTCATCGGACACCATCGATAACGTGAAGGCCAAGATTCAGGACAAAGAGGGGTAAGTTTGGATCGCCTTCTAATGGGCACAACTAATCTCTTGATCAGAATACCTCCTGACCAACAGCGTCTTATCTTCGCCGGCAAGCAACTCGAGGATGGTCGTACCCTATCTGACTACAACATTCAAAAGGAATCGACCCTTCATCTTGTTCTTCGTCTTCGTGGAGGCATGCAGATCTTCGTCAAGACCTTGACTGGCAAGACCATCACTCTCGAGGTTGAGTCTTCGGATACCATCGACAACGTCAAGGCGAAGATTCAGGATAAAGAGGGCATCCCTCCTGACCAACAACGTCTCATCTTCGCTGGTAAACAGCTCGAGGATGGTCGTACCCTATCCGACTACAACATACAGAAGGAATCAACTCTCCACCTTGTTCTTCGTCTGCGTGGTGGTATGCAGATCTTCGTCAAGACCTTGACTGGCAAGACCATCACTCTCGAGGTTGAGTCTTCGGATACCATCGACAACGTCAAGGCGAAGATTCAGGATAAAGAGGGCATCCCTCCTGACCAACAACGTCTCATCTTCGCTGGCAAACAACTCGAAGACGGCCGCACCCTTTCTGACTATAACATTCAGAAGGAATCGACTCTTCATCTCGTCCTTCGTCTGCGTGGTGGTATGCAGATCTTCGTCAAGACTTTGACTGGCAAGACTATCACTCTCGAAGTCGAGTCTTCCGACACGATCGATAACGTTAAGGCAAAGATTCAGGATAAGGAGGGTATCCCCCCCGATCAGCAGCGCTTGATCTTTGCCGGCAAGCAGCTTGAGGATGGCCGTACTTTGTCGGATTACAATATTCAGAAAGAGTCGACTCTCCATCTAGGTGGGTTTTACTACCTCTGAGTATATTCATACTTAACACTGTCATTAGTGCTTCGTCTTCGTGGTGGTAACTGATTCTCCAGGTCTCATGCATGATGATTGCAATAGAGTTTTTGCCGAGGTCGAGGGTTGTTGTATCATCATTTGTATCACCATTTCTTCATGATTAATACCAAGTGCATCGAAATTGTATACAATGGCAAGTGACTACGTTATTTAGTGTCATCCATGAGGCACTCGTCCGTCTTCTTTCTGCGTCTCCTTTTCTTCGTTGGCCTTAGTGTTGTATCATACACAGCCGAGCTAGAATGCGGCTCGTCAATATCGTCTCGTTTCCTTTTTTCCCCAACAGTGGATGCAAACACATGTGTGTTCGCACTTTTAGCCTTTCTCTTTGTCGAAGGATAAGTCTCTACTGGTGGTTTCTTTTTCTTCACACTCAGAGGATTAGGCCCCTTGGGTCCTTTTTTCTTCTTTTTAAGAGGTTCTGTGGATGTCGAGGGACCTACAACGGTCAATTCAGTTGGACTGGGCTGCAAAGCCTTTTCTTCCATCTATCATGCACTTTGAGGTGAAGTACAATACAGTTGATTGATTGCCACGTACCGCAGCTTTTGTCTCCATGGTCAAATCACTAGGCGGCTCAAGCACCATCACCGACCTGTTGATATGAACAATAGGGACCGCAGGTATCTTCCTTAATTTGACTCGAAGAGGTTGAGACTGTGTTGAAATCACGTATCGGTGCTGATTAGTCGGGCCTATATGCATCATGGCTGAATAGTCATACGGAGGTTGGAGAGAGGACCAACAAACCAACAACACTCACGAGGCAATCATCTCCGGGAATAGGCTCTCGATGATTGCATTTCCGTCGCTCAAATGTCTTCGCGAGATCAACAGCGGGCTGCTGTGATTTACCTTGGAGGTATAGTTCATGGATACAACACTGTGTGATCACTAAATACGGCTTTACCGTCTCAGCAAAGTTGTGACATGCATAGTTAACGACGCACTGGGTTTAACTTCTCCCTGTAAAATGATTCCGAGCTGACGCACAAGCTCGATTTTTTGCTCGACTGCCGTTTTCAAAATTCCAGAATCGACTAAAGACTCCATCAGAACTGAATTATTCAATAAGCAATGAGTTGAGAATCACCAAGTACTTGATAGGGTTGTCTGAATCCAAACGTCATAGAGTATAATGACATGAGCTTCCTGTATGCTTTGGCTCGCTTTTGGCGCATCTTGAACGTATCGTTGAAACAGACAGTGTGGTCTAAAGGTCTTTTCGACGTGCCCTAAGTTTCGGCTGCAATATTTACTGATGTTGACCAGGTCACCGATCAACGCGTCAACTTCTCCACCACCAGCATGGTCCTTATCCCTGTCTTCCTGACAATCTGGTAAAATTCCAATTTACATATATACACCAACCATGCTCAAGTTCTGTCAAGTCTTGCCTCCTTTTCAGTCGCACTGGATCTCATTGGCAAGATTCAGTGGACTGACGAATGCCCAGGTCATCATCTTCTACCATTGCTCACTGTGATCCTTGGTTTTACAATTTTACAGATATTCAAGTTCTGCGCCCCTCAAAAGTAATACTAGATAATGGATGGATGAGAGGGAGTATACTTCGTGACGGAAGCTTTTCAATGTATGCGATTTGCAGTTGCACTTCATCTCACGTTGAATACATTGTTCAGACCCGATGTTCCAGTTGGAACATATGTCCTGTCCGTCGTTACGCCAGATCATTCGTTTGACCAGGTAGGCCTCTTTTGACGTCTCAAAATAGTAAACGATTAACATCCAGACCAGTTACGCATCGACGTTGTAGATTTAGATTCGGAACCTCAAGTCCGGCCATATGTTGTTGGCACCCCTCTCAATCCTCCTTCGACCGTGCTTCTTACGTATCCCATCACTTTGACGCCGAAGAGCAAGCATGCATACTTTGTTCCTCGTGAATCCTTTAACCTGTTGGCCATATTATCCAACCCAATGACACTAATGATGGTTGTTGGCGGTGTCATGATGTTAGCCATGCCTTACCTCATGGTGAGTCTATCCAAATCATGGCTTTCTGTGGCAATCTGACATTAGCACACGATTGGCACACAGAAAAATATGGACCCTGAGGCCAGAGAAGAATTTAGAGAGCAGCATGCCAAAGTGACCAATTTCCAAAGTGCGGTTATGAGTGGTAACCTAAAGACTGGGTAAGTTCTTTCTTAAAATCATGCTCCATCTGACGTGGCTCTCAGGCTATCGTCCATCATGGACGGCGAAGAGCCCAAGGCGAGACCAGCAGCAAATCCAACATCGTCCTCAACAAAAAGTCGGGGAAATAAGAACAAGAGACGTTAAACATCATACATACTGTACAAGGATGTGTAGAAGTAGAAGACATATTTAATCACTGAGTATGCATCGGTGTCTGGTGTAACATGCTATCCGGGTATAACAGGGCGCGTCGTATTATTGCGTTCCTGAAGCACGGTGAGTTATGAAAACCTGAGCTCAGATGCGGTCACACCTTCGTTTGAATTGCACTACAGCGTCATGCGCAGCCTTTCGGTCGCCAACTGGAGGTTCGACGCGTCTGTGTTGAACTGTGAGTGCTCACATAGTACGCCATTCATGATGCATTTACCCATCAGTCGCTGTCGTTTCTATAATGTACATTTTGTCATTTCTGGAGTCATTATCACTGGTTGCTGCGGCGCCAGGGGCATCCTCGATTCTTAGAGAAGTGACGACAAGATCATTTGAGAGGCTTTGTACTGTCGGTGGTTTGTCCGAAGAATGAGGGTAATCTAGTACGAGGACATGCTCATTGGGATGCTGTGGCCACAAGACAGACGGGGAGTCGTTGACATAATGATATTGTATAGTGGGATGACCAAGGATACCCGACGGTGGGCCCGAGCTGGGTGCAGAGACAGATGAATGAGAGAAAAGGATATAATATGGTGGTTGGCTCATGGGATCGCTTTTGGTCTATTTGGCTGCGCGTTGACCCCTATTACATAAGTACCCCTGATCGAGGATCCTCGATCGTGCTCTAGATAAC
>JAGGAS010009407.1:45875-84742 GCA_017657355.1 Termitomyces sp. K1Ac | reverse complement strand
ATAGGAGTATTGTGTAAAGCTCTCCTGTTGCATCCTGCAAAAGACGAACGAAGACTAAATGCAGCCCGACGTGCTACGAAGCTCGCCATTGCTGCTGGCGGTGTTGACGGAAAGTGGAAATATTTTGTTGCGCACGTGACTTGCTCTTTCTCGGGATATTCAAACAAATACAAACACGGCTTTGTCCAATTTGGGACACGCGTTCCGAAGCCACTTGCCCCGATTATTTACACGCGATGAACACGCAACCAACACACGTATTCAGCGATTGTAGGACAATCCCAGCATAATGTCGAAATATGAAGACATCTATGTAGTACGCGATAGCCAGCCGCATACCTAGTAGGAACCAAGGCCCTCTTCAACTGATGATATACCATACGACAGGGTAGGGACAGCGGAGAATCCTTTCCCATAATGCTGGTTCTAATTGCAGACCATACGACATTGACTTCGTCGACCGTAACTTGACTGTCGTAGGCAGAATTGTCGGGGAAATCAAGAACCTCAAAGACCGAGCTCGAGCGGAAAGCCTTCAAGATGACGCCTTCCAATCGACATTGACATATCTCCCCAATTCACTCGGGATCACTCAAATTGATTTCCGACTAACCATCCATATCATCATACTTGCATACTTGCACACTTGCACTTGGATTCCCAAGAAACGCATACATGCGTGCCAGTGCTCTTTCAAAAAAAAAATCATCAACGTCAAAAGAAAAAAACCAAACCATCAATTCGATCCAATCACGATTCACAAAGAAGGAATGCAGGGCCGACACGACAAGTCAAAAACATATAAAAAGAATCCCCTTCTTTTCACAGAGGGCTGTATGTTATGTATGTATCATCATAGTAGGATGGGAGGGAGGAAGTGACGGTTGGTTTAGTTAGGTATGTAAGCCCATGCATTCATTGTATGTATGTATGTATGTAAAGAAAAAGACGCAGGCAAGGGCAAGGGCGAGAGATATCAATTCAATTCAATTCAATCATGGGGGGTGGGGGTGTATAGGCCAATCCGGGTTTGGTGGCTCCGAGGGATATATATGTACTTGTAATCGTGAATTTCGTTTGGGGGGATTCCTTTGGAGATGCAAAAGAAGGGGAAAAGAGAAAGTTGGGGAGCTTGGGACTTGGGATTTGGAGAACGAGAGAGAACAAGGACAAGAACAAGAACAAGAACAAGGACGACATAACATGAAGAACAAGGGGCTAGGGTTGGGATATAGGATATAGGTGGTTTGTGACCGGTCGAGTTGTGTTGTGTTGGGGTTGGTGATCATTACGAGACTCGGCCAAGAAGGAGAAGAAAAAAGAAAAAGGAGAAAGAAAACAAAAGACCAGAAAAAATTGGGTTATTCATCTACCCGCCGTCAGCGCGAGGGCTTTTTCCTTCAAAATGGAAGGGTAGCTGTTCATTAAATGGGCCAGCGAACGAAGGTCTTCTTGGTCCAGTAGGGCGATAGTAACTTTGGGCTGCCGAACCATCGTTGAGCATCAACTCCCAACTCATGCAAAAAAGAAACACATACCGCTCCCTTGATACCAAACGACTTGATAACTTTAAATCTACAACCCCACCCGCATACATCAGCAACCTACACCAAAAAAAACACAAACACGAATCCGAAGCCGAAACTACTCACAACTTATCACCAAGCAACTGCTTCTGCTGCTGAACCTGCTTATCCCTCAGTCCATCCACAAACTCATCCGTAGCCTGCACGACCACCTTGTCCGCCTTGGGGACACCCATCCCCGCGCCGGTCGAAGAGCTCACAATGCGTATGATCTCGGACGCCGGTAAACGCGCGAGAGACGCGAGTGTGTACGACGACCCTGAACCCGCGCCGCCGGGTGTACCAGGCAAGGGCGAGGACGCAGCCGACGGGCCGCGCGAGGACAGGTCGGGCGTCTTGGGCGACTCTTCGACGGGCCTTTTCTTGTTCAGAGGCGTAACAGGTCCCTTCTCCTCCTCCTTCCCCTTCTCCTTCTCCTTACTCTTCTCCACCCCAACCACAACCTCCACCTCATCTTCGTCCTCCCCCTCCCCCTCCCCCTCCTCGCCCTCACTCTCCAACACAACCTTCGCATCCGCCAACTTCGCCCTCAGCACCTCCACATTAAAAAGACACATCGCCCGCTCCCGCTTCGGCAGGCTCATCAGCAGATCCACGAGCTCCGCCTGCCGCGCGTTCTCCAGCCTGCTCACCGCGCCCAGCATGCGCTCGCGCTCGGACGGAGGCGGGACGGAGCCCGCGGGCGACGACGCGCGCGGCGGGCTCACGGACACGGGCGTCGACGGGTGCTCCGGCGCGCTCGCGGTCTGCGTCTGGTTCGGGTAGTCCACCGACGCGGACGGGGCAGGGGACGCGGACGGGGACTTGGACTGGGCAGAGGCGGAGGCGGAGGCAGAGGCGGGCGGGGGAGCGAGGGTGTTCCTGAGGGCTGTGACTTGCGTTTCGAGCTTGGTGGGGTCCTCGATGCATTGGACGACCTCGCTGAGCGAGAGACCGACGAGCGCGTCGACGATGGAGTGCAGATCTGGGTCGGGGACGACGTGCAGGTTCTTTACGCGCCGGCTGAGTTCGCCCGTGAGGACTTCTTTGCGCACGACGGGGGAGAGGCCCGCGAGGTCGTCGTAGCGCATGGGGAGGTTGAGTGTCCCGGATAGCGCGGCCTACAAGGTGATGAGTGTGAGTAACAATCATGTTAGAAGACGTACGTTGAAGTAGCTCCCGGAACCTCGTCTTGATCTTTCAGTCCTGTCGGGGGTACCGAACCCGCCAGAGACGGGAGACAAGGGCGCAGACATGCGGCGGGGGCTGGAGAAGCCGACGTAGCTGTCTCCTGCCTCGCTCGCAGCGGGGCTGGTAGCGCCGCTCGCGCTCCTCGGGTGGCCGTTGTGGCCGAACCGCTGGGCGAGTTTTTCTTGGCGTAGTTGCTTGGGCTCGTGCAGACGCACGACGATCTGCTTTGATCCCAATTGAGCGCCGTTCATCGCGTGCATCGCGGCGCTTGCTGTTGCCAAAATTAGACGCGTGTGGGTGATGTTACGAAAGACTTTTTACCTTGTACGGGAGTTTGGAAAGACACGAAACCGAAACCACGACTTTCACCGCCCTCGTTGCGCATGACGCGTGCACTAATCAAGATCAGCTGATGTGTCTGTCAACTCTAAAATGAACGCATACCTGACGATCTGACCAAACTAAATATAAAGACGAGTCAGAGTGGGGCATGGGGTAAGTAGAAACATGGTGCTTACCTGACGGAAGTGACTAAAGAGATCATTGGAATCAATCGAGGGGTCGAGATTCTTGGGACAAGATCAGTGATAATCACTTGTGGGGGTAGTTAGTAGAAGGTACCTTGCAGAACAAGTTGCAGGGGTCTATGAGGCCGCTGTGGCTGCTCGATCCGGGCCCATGAAGGGGTGCAAGCTGCACCTGCTGGCCTGGGCCGTGGACAAAGGCCGGAGGAAGGTTGGCACGGACCGAGTATGGGCTGCCTCGTGAAGGGGAATACTACTTGGCGTCTAATACAAAGACAACACAAAACAAGCCGGCACTGACCTGAGCAGGGTATGGAGCAGGGTATACGGAACCTGAGGGGACGAATGCGGGAGCGTTTGTGTTGAATTCAGAAGAGACGGCGCCGCTTGACCTGCGTGCTTGGTAGATCTGTACAGCGATATTATGGCCGTCTACGTCTGCGCAGTGCATGGCTTCCTCTGCTGCACGTGCATCGTCCTCGTTCCAAAACTCGACAGTGCCTGTGTCGGCACCGAAATGAGTCTGGGTGTGTGCAGAGGCGAGGGCGCCAAAGGGGCGGAAGAGGTCGTAGAGCTGTGCGTCGGTATAACCCGGAGGGAGATGCTTTACGAGTCGAGGGAGAGCAGAGGGCGGTGGCAGGGGAGTGGGAGGAGTGGTCGGGGGGTACGGAGATAGGACGAGTGCTACGGGAGGCTGTATGCCGGGGATTGGCCGCGATTGGAGAGTTGCGAGCGCCTTTTCGGCTGCGGGGCTGTGAGAGGGATAATCGGTGGAAAAGACAGAGACAGACCTTTGTCGAGAAAGCGGAATTCGATTGTGCCCGAGAGGACAGAGGCAGGAGAGTCGCGTGGGATCTTGGGTCTGAATGGGCCGCACGACACAAAGGCATGTGCGAGGTTCTCATCGGTGATGTACGGGGGGATGGCAGAGATGTGCAGGAGGGGCTCGTGGAGGTAAGGGTGTGGGTGTGGCCCATCCCTCTGCTCGTTCTCGCCCATGACGATGATCACCACAAAAAAGTTGTGCTGCTTAGATAATCTTATTCCTCTTTTCTATTTTCTAAATAATGATACAATAAATATCGGGTATATATCATGATGTGTTCATGGATGACGACTGTGCAGTCTTCTGCAGCAAAAAAGTCAGCTTTCAATCCTTCACTCCTACCACAAAGACGTACCGACGAATAGACCGCGTCCGTTTCACAACCGCAGACCCCCTGGCAACATTTCGTATCCAGGGTATGATGTTATTCGAAGGAATGTATTTCGTCCACCTGCATCCAATCTCAGTATCTGTACTCTTTTCTCAAAAAAACAATCAACGTACCCATCAATGGCAGACGACGGCTCCTGCTCCAATGAAGGAGAGGCGACGACTGGTGTATGCACCGGCACATTGGCAGTGTGTATATGATGCTGCGCCCGCTGCAGACCCGACGCGTGGAACATGGGCGCCGCAGAAACAGTGACGACTTGCAGCGTGTGTCTGTGTCTCTGCGTCTGGTAGTGAGAGTGGCAGTGGGCACCCTCTCACCTCCCATCCGGCTCGGCTTAAGTACCACCCTTGTGTTTCTGGAAGGCCCTGAGACACGTCTGTCCGTATGCCGGTCGTGCCATCCATCATTCGAGAAGGGGGATCACTCGACACCCATCCGGCACTTGCCCTCCGCGGCTCATCTTGCCTACGAGAGGAGTAAGTAGTAATAAACCTTGCAATAGGAAAAATTCAACCACTTCAAAAGGGAATCCTCGCTTCCTTTGTGAGTCTTAAAATGGATTATACCCTTCTTGGAACCACCGTCCCCGCGGCCAGGCGGAAAGCTTGTAAAGTTTATGAATGATAACAAGAGGATTTGTGAGACAAGCTTTGGATCGTCGGTCTAGCTCGAGAGGCTATGGAGCACTAGGATATCTAGCCACCCATATTCGCCGCGGTAGAAGAAATCATTGCGTCAACTCAGCGACATACCCCACACGACACCTATCATCTCCACCTCACGCACGCACAACTCGGGTCGGTTTCTGACACTAGTCAGGGCAGTGGCACGGTGGCACTGACACCAACCGGACATCGCACCAGCGGAGGATCAGGGGGGGGAGGCATTCCCCTCCGGTTTCTGAACCTGGACCTGGATCCTGGACCTACATTTCGTGAGGCGATCCAATTGCCTCGGTGTGTGGATCCCAAGACCAACTTGTCCTGCACTCCAAGAACTTTTGCAATGATGCCATGCATACTTGGATGCGCCACGTTGTCATAATTTGATCCACGGATGTATATATTGCATTCGCACGACGCACGTCCGTGTCGATAAGTAATTAATTAAACTCGCATCGTGATCATGATCATGATCACTGTCAGTGCTCTTTCCCCCCTTTCTTGGCTGACATGAACAATTCTGAGATTCTCCCAAAAAGAACCCCATCCATCGCAATCGGAGGAACACAAAAACAATTCAAGTATTATTATCTCTTCAAGAAGAACACGAGTATTGCAAGAAACATATGTCGCCACCCTCAACCATCCCCCTCACCATAAACACCAAAACCACCATCAGGATAATTCTTCAACGGGTCCTTCTTCAGCGCCTCCATCTCAGACGCCGAACCAGGCATCCTCCCAACACCCGTCTTCGGCTTCATAACAGACGTAGGAGCCGCGGGCGTTATCATTGTCGTCGTCATAATCGCCTACCAAAAAACAAGTGAATAAACTTATCCATATCCCAAATACCAAAGCAGCAAGAGTAGTCAAAACATAACCAACGCACCTCATCACGGAACGGCATAAACCTCGGCGTAGCTGGCACCGCGGCCTGTCCCCGCCCCTGTCCCTCAGCAGGTACACAATCCACAAACGGCACCACGCTGCTGCTGCTCTTCCGAATCACAGGCGTCCCAGGCATACCAACACCCACACCCACATCCCCATCCCGCCCTGGCTTGGTACGAGCCCGCCCAGGGGGCGGAGGCATACCCTCCGGCACAGGGCCTGGGTCTGGGTCTCTAAACACCGCGATCCTCGACCCCGAGGCCCCAGACACAGACGCACCACCCCGCTTCGCACGCCCAGCCCCAGCCCCAGCCCCAGTGTGCTTGACCCGCGTGCCCGCGAGCTTGAAAGTCGAACTTTGTTGCATATGATAGACACGTGATCGTGACAAAAGTGAGAAAATTCGCGATCGAGCCCGCCCTGAACAAAAACAAGCCACTGAGCCAGAGATCTAAGAGCTCTCTCGTTTCTCTTGAACATATCGAGATTTTCCCAAACGAATACTGATCGCGATGCTAAGCCAATACTTAGCTTATGAAGTCTTAGCTTCCAGAATTCTGCTGCCAAGATACCCGAGGATGCCCCTTGGTGACAATGTTTTTATCAAGGTTCCTTGGAAAGACATACATACACAGCAGCTCAGCCTACTAGGTCCCACCGGAGCTCGTTCCTAGCGATGTTGTACTCAGATGCCGGCCACTTTCTCCTAGTCATCGTCGGTGGTGCCTTGCCCGACATGACTCCTGTGCCTCATGAAAGCCCTTCTGGCCAACGGCGCGTCGTGCTCCGTACCTCGGAGGACCCAATACCTGACCCCTCGGGGTACCGAAGAACGTCCCAAAGCTCTCGCACGTGGAAACCCATTTAGGAGCGCTTCATGCATGGGCCATCCTTCTCCCTGCCTCACTCCACTCGTTCAAACTCCCCTCAGCTTCTACATCTCCAGAAACTAGATAGACACGTCTTTTTCCGGTCCTTGAGTTACTCTTCTCAGCACAATGGCCGGTCTAGAACAAAGACCCCGACCAATTGACTTGGGTAATATCGCTTAATAAGGACGAGTTAAATAGCCTTTGCGAGGGCACGGAGCAGGCACGATTTTTCTGTTGACACCTCCCTCATGTCGTTCCTCACGTCTGCTGTGATTGCCTGGTTCCTCTTTCAGGCAACATCTGCTGCGCCTGCGGTCCAGCCTCATCTCATGGCACCCCCCGACAACGGCCCTGGTAACCCCGATCCCAATGCCCAACTTTGGAACTCTGCGTCACCCATCGTCCCCGAAGCTATCCGTGGAAAGCTGGGAGCGAGCATTCTCGGTCCTCAGAACCTCGATTTGGAACGACAAAATGCAGATCTTTTAGCACCCCCGACGACTGATCATGGACAGGTCGAAAATCTCAAGTGGCCGTTTTCTTTGAGCCATGTAAGACTTAGCGATGGTGGGTGGGCTCGGCAACAGAATGGTAGGTTTATTACATATGTATCCTCGATATTAGCTCTAATACCGATTTTTGCCGTTCATTTCAAGTCGATGTTTTACCCGCTGCGACTGAACTGGCGGGTAAGATGTCCTCAGAATTTAGAAGCAATAAATAGTGACTCAGGACATACGTGATAGGGGTGAATATGCGCCTGAAAGCAGGTGCTATCCGGTAAGTATATTACATCATTCATCCAGCTAGCTACTCATCTATTATTAGTGAACTACATTGGCATAAGACGGCAGAGGTAAGCAGATTCTCTTGTTTCTCTAGAGAAAGGCCGAAACAAACAAACTATGTATAACGTAGTGGGCCTATATGTTGAAGGTATGTAACTTCACATCATCGTGGAATTGATTGTTAATTCCTCAAAGGGCGAAGCTAGGATTAGTACCATGACTCCTGAAGGACAGATCTTTGTTGGTGATGTCGTAAGTTCGACCTATCTCCTTCATCTTCGGTCAACACTGAAATGGACCCAGTCTGAGGGTGATTTGTGGTATTTTCCCGCAGGAAATCCCCATTCAATCCAAGCAAAAAATACTACTGAAGATGGGACCGAGTTTCTCCTGATCTTCGATTCGGGAACATTCTCAGAAGACGCAACGTTCCTCCTGACAGACTGGCTTGCTCACGTACCCAAAAGCGTTCTGGCAAAAAACTTTGGAGTGCCGGATTTAACGGCATTTGACCACATTCCAGAACATGAGTTGTACATCTTTCCATGTGCGTGTATAGATACAGTTTTCCAAAATTATCACATGTTTTTGTTTAACCTTGAAGCATAGCTGCTCCACCTCCTGAAGATCCCACCGCGGACATGGTTATACCGAACAATACGCCTAATCCATATATTTTCCCCCTCTCCAAGGTAAAGCCTACCAAAACACCGGGAGGGAGCGTGAAACTCGCCGACTCGAGGACTTTCAAAGCCGCGGAAAAAATAAGCGCAGTAGAGGTGGCTGTTGAAGTCGGAGGCATGCGGTAAATATCAAGCAGGGTCACCTGTCCAAGATGCGGATACTGAAGACTGTCCTAGAGAACTTCATGTAAGATCAATTCGAGCTAGTTCCATGTGAACATTCAGTGATCCACGTCGCTTGTGTTCACATGATAGTGGCATCCAACAGAGCCAGAATGGACCTTTTACATGTTGGTCAGCTCCAAGCGAAGAGATGACTCCTATCTAACTCTGTTGACACGTAGCTCTGGCGAAGCACGTGTAACCGTTTTTGCTTCAGAGAGCAACGCGTATACGTTCAACTTCCAGGTAATGGCGTTTTAAGCCGTCCTTGGTCATCACATCTCAACTGTTCTGTGTCATCCATATAGGCAGGCGACATCGGCTATGTGCCACCAACTTTTGGTAAGCCGGAATTCGAGGAGGTCCGAAGCTGTCGGTCAAACTTGACGCTTTACGATAGGGCACTATATTGAGAATACAGGTAATACAACGCTCAAATTCCTCGAGATCTTCAAAGGAGGCGAGTGACGCGCTTACCATCGTCAAGGAACCGTCACTAATCTCGATTGAACAGGCATCGTTCAAGATATCTCACTGACTCAGTGGCTTGCATTGACCCCTCCATCACTTGTCAAAGCTCACCTTGGCTTCTCGGACGAACTGATAGGAAAACTCAGCAGGGTTAAGCAAGAGGTTGTGTGAACTGTCTCGTCGCTGGAAGAAGACGTAGAAGACATCACAATTTCGTAGAACAACATCATAGAATGTTCATTCTGGGCATATTCGTGTCAAGTCATAGGACGTAACGGAAATCTGGGGCCTACGGCAGAGTTCATCAAGAGTATCTCCAGAAGTATTGCATTACATACTTTGTCGGCGAGTTCATAAGTGTCTACACGAGCATTCTTGTCAGGTTTGCCGTATATCCTGTCTCGGCGGGCATTTTCCATGCGGTAAGAAATCTATGAACCTTGAATGACAGGCAGGAAAGATTTCTTTTTCTCGTTCTTACACTTAGTAGGATGCAGCAAACCGCAGCGAGGAATTCCAAAGCACAGCCAACTGAAACGAAGAGTCAGCTGAGAGTTATCAGCCAAGAAAAATGACACTGACCCGCGAATCCCTTGCTATCTCCCCAATCTCTAGTCAGGACATGGAGTGTAGATGTCAATATGTGACTCACGTGTACGCTGGACCCTCGGGCTTCGGGTATAGATGAGATCCAAGAACACTTCCACACTGACCAATGGCCATGAACATGGGAATACCAGTGGCCTTCTTCGTCTCTGAGCCGAGATTATGGGCGACTTATTGGAGCCTGATCAGCTCGAAAGAAAAACACGAAAAGATGGAACTCACACCACGCGATGATTAAACCAATCGTCGTGTACGTCCCACTAGTGATACAGAAAGTCGCAAAATACCGAACGTGATTGTTCTCGTGAACGGTCAGTAGTAGTCTTGACGAATCAATCACATCACTCGGAAAAACGTAACGCGAAGAAGAGCGACATACAGATAACCGATTCCGCCAATACAGCAAGACGCCGTCATAAAAAGACCCCGACTTTGTAATCTATCGGAAGAATAGGAGAAGATGAGAAGGACAGCAGCTGCAACAACATAGGGTGGAACTGTGAATAGCTGTGCACGTGCATAACCTCACGAAAATGTCAGCCAACTGGTTGTCATCAACTAAGCATGCGTAGAACTCACTATACCCAAAGGTGTTCAAGATGGTGGGCAGGAATGCGGAAATAGAAGCTAGAGCGCAGTTCAATCCAAAGTAGATAACGCCTGCAACATATATCTGATGGGAAGAAATCTCGGTCAATCAATGAGGTAGGGATCGAGAGAAAGACGTACTCTCCAATCCTTGAAAGCGAGACCGACATGCGCTAGGTCTGCGATGAGCCACAACACAACGAAACAAGAAAGGAAAATGTAGGAGAACGCACCTCGATTGACCACTGCTCCCGTATCTCCGCTTGTCGCCCGATTCATTCTCTCCACGGCGAGTTCACGTTCCCTTTCCGTGAGATACGTCGTCGACTCGGGGCGATTTGGAAGGAAGAAAAGCGTCAACGCGCCTAGTAAAACCGCCGGTATTCCCTGCATAAATACGCATTGAGGGAGGCACCTACACTGATCGAAATAGACTTACTTCAATGACAAACAAGAGTCTCCAATGCTCGACGTTAGCATGGATGTGATCAACACCGAACGCAAGTAAACCACCGAAGGCACCAGCAACCGCCGCGAAGCCGAACCAATAGGCCATCTAGGTTAATTAGTACATGCAGAAAAGCTTTGTAGGGTTCTTACCCGCATTCCCATTTCTTGTTTCGTATAGAATAGAGCTAGTATCATCTTTAGTCAACCACGGTTGCTCAATTGACAGAAACAACGATCTCACAGAAATAAAGAGGGATCGCAGGTCCAAATCCAGCCTCAAAGATACCCAGAAAGAATCTGGCCGTCATCATTCCACCAAAATTAAAGGCAGAAGCCTGTTGTACTCTTGAGTCATTATAAAAGAAAAATTTGGCATATTCTTTCTTACCATAAGTGTTGAGCAGATACCCCATCCAATAGCAGAGCAGGCCATCCATACTCTTGGTGGGAATAATTTAGAAACAACGGTGGCCGGAACTTGGCATATAATCTGTCACGAGGGTTAGCTGTCTGAATCTCCATAATGAACAAATGACGATGCTGAGCTCACGTAGGAAAAGAAGAATATGGAGTTAATCCAGTCGAACAATATTCCGGTCTTATCGCCACCAAGGATATCTGTTTCAAGGTTTTGAAGTCGAGCATTCCCAAGGTTGGAGCGATCGAGGTCTGGAAAGGTCAATAGAACATTAGTGACTCGAGGCTTACTAGTCGATTGAGAGCAGACCAACAAGCAAATAGATAGAGCAGACAAGCAATAGGCAGGATGCGACGATCGAGTTTCCGGACAAGCCTTTTCTCCTCCAGCAACCGTTCAGTTTCGACCTGTGAGACTTCCTCCAATGCGGACTCTAGCTGTTCATCGTCGTTCGTTAGCTTAGGGTCCTGCTTCTCGCCAGGCATGGTAAATTCTCAAAAGGATCTACGAGGTGTTTGAAGGAACGAGTAGGAGGGACCAAGGGGCTCGGTTGAACCTTGCACAATGGACAGCCCTTATTTATCTCGAGCCCTAACGTCACCACTCACCAAGATATATTCTGTGTCCATTCGGCTCTTTAGTCCCAAAAGGTCCAGAATGGGCCTTGTGACCATATTAACCATGCTCACGTATCTCCTCACATCAAGGGCCAGTACACTAATGTGGGGTTCGAACTTCAGGTCCATCAACGTGAATGAGTTGGTCGTGCAACGGAGCACATCAGCCTGCAGCATCTGGAATCAAATCTAATTATAGATAAGATGATATCGGCCGACAAAATGAAAACCTTCATAAGTATGTACTTTACTCTACATACTTTGCACTTTTGAAACGATTTCGTAATCGGAATTGTCGTGGCGACGAGGTCGGACTCCTTCTTGTCGCTCCTCCAACTGCCGCATCAGGCGCCCAGGGCTCACATCAGCTCTCTTGAGAATACAATAGCCTCGACTTAAAACGATTGTCGTCTCCAATCCTATCATTTCAAATCATTTTAAGTACATATGATCCATTCTTCTTCATCAACATCTAATAGTTCACCCAAGCGCGGCGATGAAAGAGTTGATCATCAGCAGACTTTTCCCGGATTCGGACTTCGAACAGTGTAGAATCCATAGTGACTTCGATTCAAATCGATCTTCAACCATATTCAATCATTAGGAGGAAGTAGCCAAGTATTGCATGCGTTCATATTTGAGCCCACCGTGTCTGACACTGACACTGTAATCCTTCTTGCCATGACGATTTCGGATTTGGAGATCCGCCGTTTCAACGGCCCGTACTCCGGCCCCCAAAACGACTCGCGAAGTCTACAAATGAGGAATATTCGAACGTTGTACATATGTCGCGTCCATAGACCCCCAGCGCGATGGCACAATGCGTAAGCTTCGTAGCACAGAACAAATGGCCAAATTCCTTTGTAAGTTCGATGTATCAACCGCTCCCCGCGATGGAATGCAATACTAGTGAACCGAGAATTGTTTGTTGGAATCAGCAGCATTGATATACGTCACTTGAGTGGGGACGAGTAGCTCCAACATCAAAGCTACAACGCTCAGTCGTCTCATCATCAATATTCGGCCGATTATCCAAAATTGCAGCAGCATACACATACCTAATTTGCATTACTTTAAAAATATACGCATGGGAGCGAGTGTCTTGCGTAAATATGAACAATGTTATGTATCTTCTGAGTCTCCATCAGCCAAGCCTCGGCGCAAGAAGACTGTCAACGCACACATGGATCCATAGAAAGCCGAATAAACGGAGATAGTCCATAGATCACGATTTACAGAACGGACATAGAAAAAGGTCACCGCCAAGGTTTTCCTCGAAAGGCGCTGTAAGCACCAGAAGAACTCAGAATCATTAAGTCAATGTAGGAACTTCAACCAGTCATCGTGGAAGTGATCGTTCGCAGTATTGATGTTTAGTCAAGTGGCACGCACCGAGTCATACTTTCTGAGCATGTAGCAAGTGCCATAGGCTATCCGTGTGCTGTGTAAGCAGGTAACGAGCCTACGTGCTATGCATGATTTGTGCTGATTATGTCAATTACGATCGACTATGAGTTCGCTGCCATCTCTGAGCGGCGCCCCGGGTTACAGGGTAGTGTTATTCCATCAAGGAAATCAAGGTTAAATGAGGTAGAGGAGTTAAGGAGACTTCCCCACATTATGTTGACTCCAAGATCAGTTTCAAGGGGTAGTTCCGATACAGAGAAACTTATGGTGAGTCGTGCGGTCGTCACGAGGCCCAGTCATTCTGCCATTCATTTTCCGAAAAAGCCTATTCTGGTCCAAAGAATTCAGGACGACTCCCCAAGATCATTTTGTGGCGCCACTGAGTCAACTACGAGGTCAGTGCTTTTGAGCAACAGCGTCTCGCTCCTCGGTCGGAAAAGCAAGCCCATCGCCACCAAGTAAATGGCCAGATTAAATAGAGAGATCGAAGATATTTCCCCGCATTTCGCATAGGAATACCAATTTCATGGGGCGCAATGAGAAAAAAGCTGAAATTAACGTTTTTCCCCCCACGAGCTGGTGAAGTTTGCTATTTCGTTGTTACTAAGGATGTATTCAAGGCGCAAGGTCTAGGCAGTTGACATCTATGATCAGTGGCGTCACTCAGAAACAGCAGTTTAGATTGGATCGCCTGAGAATGTAGCAATAGCCCTTGCTCGGGGTTCTATCTTTGTTTTGAGGAGTTCGGGACTTCGGCCGATGGAGCTAACATCAGAAGAATATCCAATTAGTGACATAAACACCAGCGGGTGGCTTGATTGGACCATTGGTCGGAGATAAAAGAAACAAGGAGATTACTCTCTACACACTAGGGCTGGGTTAAAAATTATTTCGTGGGTGTTAAAAATGTGAGGTTCACATCCACCCCATGAGGGTATTTTTCACAGGATTTTCACATGTGGAAAATTGTGAAAATAGCCCAGCCCTTCTACACACGCGACAATGCAGGGCATAGAACGGAGCCAAAGACAGGTTGCAGATCTGAAGAACTCTCACCGTTAATCCACCAGTGGATGTATTACGGTCATTCCAGTGCTTGTGAAGTGAAAGGGGAAACTGTCATAGAAAGCACCGTTCTGCAGCACACCGAATGTTCCCGCGAATTTGCCTTGGCCTGCCGCGGCATCTCGTACACAGTGGTTCTTCCAGAAGACCTGTCCTCCGATTCATCCGGGTAGCAACAAGATGATCTCAAGCGTAGCTGGAAAATTTCCGAGATGAGAAAGAATCGCTCGAACAGGATAAGATTTAACAGAAAAAAACCACGGCTACACATGGACATTTCCTTGGGATACTCGAGGTGCCGATGATGTAACGACATGAGGCCGTCATGCTTCGTCATCTACATCGACAGAGCAACTTACGTTCGCAAAAGGCGTCAAGAACGCCGAAAATCTTTGAGATGAGAAAAACTCGGATATTCTGTGGCTTCCTCTAAGCATATGGAACACTCGTTTAACGTTGGAAGAACAAATACGCTGACGAAGCAATGGTTGAGACCGCTTTATTCCACTCCTCTTCGTCGGAGTGTATGTGCCACACACGGCCCGTGCCTTGTACCGGCAAAGAGGACGCAGGTCATCGTGGCAGAGGCGCATTGGTGGGGGATGGATAAGAGTGTTCACTTAGGACACCTGGTGGAGTTCGGAAAGAAGAATAGAAGATTTCGAGAGGCTCTTTATCCATTCTTCAGCTCACGCGCGCGATACCATCCATCGTCAGCATGCATAATATTCCGCGGAGATCCGAGACTTACGTATGTACGAGACACTGACAGCAACTCACGCGAAGGATACGCGAAGTACAAAATACGTCTCGACTCTTCTCATCTAATAAGCAAGGGGACATCGATGGAAGGGCGTGATGCATCACATGATTATCACATGACATTGAGCACGCAATTGAGCGCGTCAAGCACGACATCGTCTGAGTTTGAAGGAACAGTAGAAAATAGTGCAGAGTTGGAAACGTTGCAGTTTCCTTTCACTCTTTTCCCGCCTGCCCTTCGAAGCATCTATCCCTCAGAGTTATAGCCATGCGCATCCTATGCCATGAATAGGCTGTAACGACAGATGCACTTGATGAAACCTCAGTAATGTCATAGCTTTTGTGAATGTCATAAGATCTTTCTTTATTCGACCCTCGTTCTGGCGTCTGTGTTTCTACCTCCCAGTCGTCTCGTCGTCGTCAGCAGGGTCATCACCAGCAGGATTGCCTATGACCTCGCCGTCACGTGTTCCTCAAAACCGAGTTCACTGGCCCGGATCTTGGTGGTTGCCTGGTGGTCGACGGGATGATCCATACCATTTGTCTCAGATGAGGGACATCGTATTGCTCAACCCAACTCGAGCAGACTATGTATATCTCACGATGCTTATCGCCCATGAATTCTGATGTAGAACTCAGAGAAGGCAGAGAGGCTTTGGGGGGTTGATATCATGCTCCGAGGTAGAAAATTCTTCCACTCACATCGCATGTCAAGCACGGTTCAGGGATGCCCCATTCGTTATCATTTTGACGTCCCGCGTCGGATGCTCCGACCGTTCCAATCTGTTCCCAGTTTTGGGGTACGAGTCTGGAGAGATTTGGCGCTTTGTACGTGTTGTTAGTCATAATTTCGCTATAAATGCCCTTTTTTGCACGATATTCTCCAACAACTCTTGAACCACCGTCTCACTCCTCGAGGAAATCTATTATCGTCTTCGTTTGTGCCATGCCGCTTTCATCTTCATCTTCGTCTTCCTCTCTTGACTCGGTCTTCGACCGCCCAAACTCGAGACCCACAACTCCGTTGTCCGACATTTCTTCGTCGTCTTACAAGTCGACTGCGAGCATTGCCTTGCAGGTTCCTTGCGCAACCTATGTGTTCGTGCAAACCATGACGATTCAACCGCACTTTGTGACATTGGTTTTCGACACTTTCTCTCAAGATGGCCGCTTGGGGCTCTGTGTGCCAAATGATGCAAGTTCATCAACACTCTCACCATTCAATGATTGGAATAAGACGGATCTCGCTTTCGAGGGCCGAACGTTCCAAGTACTCATTTCTGGTGCCTTCCAATTCACCTTGAAACAAGAGGACGTAGACCTGTCAACAGTAGGCTTATTCATACTGAATCAGACCCCCATGATTAACTTCGCCCTTCAGACCATCTCAACCTTGTCAAACGTAACTCAACATCTTACAGCCTTTTCCCTTGCTGGGCTTCGGGCAGCCACTTCCGCACCTGTAGTCGGGGGCTATGTCGTCTACACGCTTGAACGACCTCCCTTCAACTACAGGCCCTTTTCAATGACCCCAGGCTTTACTCTCTCATCCAAACCTTCAACCGGCAATATCCCTACTCTTGATGAGTGGAAGAATGTTTGGGCAACCTGGGATCTGATCACGCTCCAGATGATCCCTCGAGAGATGCTTCACCAGAAACCTATAGACCTTCGCCACAAGTGTTTGTTCTATATCGGACACATACCAACGTGAACGATATCCTACCTCATTGCTATCATTTATCTCATATTTCCTCTGCGGCGTGTAGGTTCCTTGATATGCTTTTATCAAAGGCCATTGGTGGAGATGCAAGTGAGCCCCAGTACTTCTGGAAAATCTTTGAGGTATGTTTGTTGTATTTTCTACACTGCGCCTTTCTCATGCACTCTAACAGCGAGGTATTGATCCTCACGTCGATGACCCTGATCATTGCCACGTAAGTTTTTTTGTCTCCGTGATGAGGAGGATAGAAGTCGTACTTCTGCTGCATCAATCAGAACCACTCTGAAGTTCCAGAGAAAGACGAAGACTGGCCCATCCTTGAAACCGTCATGAGTTTCCGTGACAAAGTCCGTTCCAGGCTCATCGAGTTGTACAGCGACCTTCAAACCGGCAAGCGTCGCCTTACTCGCAACATCGCCAGGACACTCGTCATGACCATCGAGCATGAGGGATTCCACCTCGAGGTACCCTTACTCTCCTTCCTCCTATTCTCGTCGCCCCTAACTATCACACATCCTCAGACCTTGTTGTATATGCTCATTCAACGAGCTGGGACTGGCACACTTGCCCCTCCGGGATTCACTACACCTCCATGGGAAATGCTCACTCAACAATGGGATGCAATTCCTGCACCATCCACGTCCACCGTTGTCCTCGGCCCTGCGACTGTTCTACTTGGGCATGAGGACTCAGAGCGTGACGATGCATTGCCTGGTGTTGAAGGGGATGTGGATAACCATGTGTTTGGATGGGACAACGAGAGCCCCGAGAGGAAGTTCGAGGTGGCGGCGTTCCACGCTGAGTGGCGTCCGATTACCAATGGTGAGTATGCAGCATTCTGGAGGGCAAAGGGTGCGGATTGTTCGAGGATCCCGGGTAGTTGGGTGGATGAGGACGGAGAGGTCAAGGTAGGTCTCTTCTCTTCACCTCTTATGTCTTCGGTTGTGTTGTTTGCTCATGACGGGAAGGTCCGAACGATGTATGGACCGGTGTCAATGGAGGTTGCTCAACATTGGCCTGTGCTTACCTCGTACGATGATCTCTCGGCGTACGCCCAATCGAAGGGCGGCCGTCTGCCCACGGAAGTTGAGCTCCGGCTGTTCCTCGATACATACGAAGTCGGGTATGAGGGTGGGTCCAACACGGGTTTCAGGAATTGGCATCCCGTTCCGTGAGTGTCACTATATTCTGCCCTTCTGTCCCCGCCGATCGCGTGTATCCCATGTTAGTGCAACAACCGGCTTAGAGGGCAATAATGGGCGAGGCTCGAATGGAGGAGTATGGGAGTGGACCTCTACTCTTTTTGACACTCATGAGGGCCTTTCACCGACAAATTTGTTCACTGGGTAAAGACCTTAGTACTTGGCATCTTGAGCTTGCTAACCACTTCCATTACTCAAGTTACTCCACCGATTTCTTTGACGCCAAACACCACGTTGTGGTATGTCTTCCCATTTTCTCCTTGCTTTTTCGATCTATGTACTTATGGTGTACAGTTAGGAGCTTCTTACGCTACCATTCCTCGACTCGCTAGTCGTAGGACTTTACGAAACTTCTATCAACACAACTATCCGTATCCTTGGGTGGGAGGGCGTGTCGTTTACGATGTATAACTGGTTGCGCTTTGCATCGAGCTCCGTTTGAACCTGAAAAAAAAAAGGCTGAGGTGACCTGACTTCCTCTATCTTTAAATAAAAGTCAGTCCATCTGCTAGTCGCATTCCCACTGGTCTCTTCTCTTTCCTCCTTCCTTTCACCACTCCTTACTATCCTATGTGAGTACTATTCCTTGCCTCGCGCATCATTTGGTATCTGTCCATCTTTGCTTCACGCATATCCGTACACGCTTCAGGTGGTGCCATTTATGAACCAGTCGCCTCTTGAATGTTTCTATTTCTTCGTGCTCACAATCTCTGACCTTTCCCGCCGTATTTGTAGAAAAATGGCTGCACCTTCTACTGATGGTCGCGTCGGTGACCGCATCGAGAACTACAACGCATTCTGGAAGAAGGACTTGGAAAGGGAAGATGAAGGTGGAACGGAGAAGCGTCTCGACAGCTATACAGAGGTCGTAAACGGTCAGTCCCTTGTGTCATATGTTTCCACCTCTTCTCTAACCCTTACATACATATCTATCAGGCTATTATGACGGTGCGACCCAGTTGTATGAGTACGGTTGGGCACAGTCTTTCCACTTCTCCCGTTTTTATAAAGGAGAAGCTTTCCACGCCTCTCTCGCTCGCCATGAACATTATCTTGCAGCCCAGATGGGTCTCCGCCCTGGCATGCGCGTCCTGGATGTGGGCTGCGGTGTCGGTGGTCCTGCTCGCGAAATTGCCCAATTTTCTGATGCCACGATTGTCGGCTTGAATAACAACGACTTCCAAATCAACCGAGCAAGGAAATACACTGCCAGGGCTGGTCTCGAGAACCAGGTTACTTTCGTGAAGGGCGATTTCATGAAACTAGCTGAGCAATTTGGCGAGAACTCCTTCGATGCAGGTGGGCATAATTTCATAGTTGATTGGTGTATTTCCTGATCTCTTCTTTCTAGTTTATGCCATCGAGGCTACTGTCCATGCTCCCTCTTGGGAGGGCGTTTACGGCGAAATCTTCAAGATTTTGAAGCCTGGAGGGGTTGTGAGTATTATACACTGCGTTCTTCCTTCATATCCTTAATTTGAAAGTAGTTCGGCGTGTATGAATGGTGCATGACCGATACATGGGATCCCTCTAACTCGGAGCACAAGCGCCTCGCTCACGAGATTGAGCTTGGTAATGGTATTCCCGAGATGCGACCTCTTCGCTTGGCTCGTCAAGCTTTGAAGACTGTCGGTTTCGCAATCGAGCATGAAGAGGACTTGGCCACCCGCCCTGACCCTATTCCGTGGTACTATCCATTGGAAGGTGACATCTTCAAGGCCCAGACTGCTTGGGATTACTTCACTGTCTGGCGGATGAGCTGGAGTGGCAAGTTTGTCACTCACAATGCTACACGTCTGCTCGAATGGGTCGGTCTCTTGCCTAAGGGAACTCATTCTGTTGGAGAATCATTGAAGGTAGCTGGTGATGCCCTTGTGAAAGGCGGTCAGACTAAGGTTTCTAAAACTTTTTCATGGCTCCATCGTTCCCGCTGACGATCTTCTCACAGCTATTCACGCCGATGTATCTTGCTGTCTGTCGAAAACCTACCAACTGAGATGCGGGCATTGTCAGAGTACCTATATATATACCTCATAACTTAATATCCATAACCGTAGATTTAGTAAGGGATTTTGTTTATTCGCGGGATACTTACTTTGGCGCAACTTGAGAGTGAGTGAGGAATCCCCATAAATAAGGAAGAAATCCAAACACGAGGTACCTCGGCATCTTCCGATCAATTTCCAAAATCCTCGAGACCAGGTGCCCACCTTGCACTATGGCCAGCGATCCTAGGGTACACAAACCTAGGCTTCCAAAAGCCTACACTCCTCAACAGCTGACCTTTCTCAAGAGGTAGAATGGAATTCAAGGTCCTCGGAGCTCTCCTCCCTGACGATCTTTCCTCCGCAGCAATCTAGCAGAATTTGAACGAAGATCCCAAGGTTCAATTAGAGGGGATGCAAAGAAATATGCCCTGGAGCGGGCCTCGGATTTTATTGCGCAGTTCGGGCTACCTCCTGAGTTCATCGGCGTTCATGAGGCGGAGAACAAGTTTCGTGAGGTTGGTGTAGTTTATTTCCCAGAAGATACTCGCTCCAACTCCAGCCCTCTTTCTCAGCAAATTTACAACTGGTTTAAGAATACAGTAGGTAGAAATAGGCGCAAGATTGAAGGCAGGCCGAGGTCTGGCGCCAAAAAGGTTACAGAAAAAGGTAAGGTTCATAAATCCTCATGCAGTCATGGACATTGTCTCATTGTTTCTAATAGCCCCGGGAAATCCGAGCGACATACCCTGGAATCCTGTAACAACAACGACTATCATACCATATACCCATGCAGAAAGTAGTTCTAGCCCCGCTAACTCCTCCCGCCCTGCTGCTGTGTCGCCAGTACAGTATGCAGCGCTTCACCCCGCAGTGCCTATTCCAACACCATTGCCGCCCGTTACATCACCCCACCTCAAGCTTACCATAACAAAAACAACAATCCGTGATGCCTTTCTTCGAAATACCGAGGCCTCTAGTCTTGCAAACATGATTCAGACATTTGCGATTTCCGATCCATCACCAACACCTTTGACTGCTGTCGTCGAAGCACTCTTTGAAGCGCTCTCTACAGAGACAAAATCTGGCCATTTCAATGACAACAGAGAACCAATCGCCTACCTCCGGCGATATTTTGAGGCTTCTACATATTTTCCATCATCAGTAATCCATGCTGGTGTTTCTGGACCACTGGCAGGTCCGCGAGCCATTCAAATGCAAGTACGGAAATTTTCTACATGGGTACCCAATGCGGCAATCAAGCAAGATCGGCCATCGCCAGTGCTGTCTGTGCAAGCATCGAGCTCAATGTCAGACGAGATGCAGCGGATAGCGAGCGACCGTCAACATCGTAAAGATCACATACAATGGGCGAATATCCACGCTGCAGCACTCGAACTCGGGATGCTTGGCATGGGCCACGCAGGGGACGCTGATAACAGCGGGTACGCCTACGCCATGGGCCGCGCGTTCTCTGAGATGGTAGCGCGAGATGCGGTCTGGGAGTCGGACGAAGTAGAATGGGTTGCAGGGATTTGTGTATTGCGAGCCGTGATAAGGACAGCTATGAGAGGAGATCGGAGGCAGAGGGATGAATATGACGAGCTCTTGAGGACCTACGAAAAAAGGTGGAGAGAAATCAAGGACGAAGCAAGACAGTCGTTCGTGACAGTGAGTGCACATGCGCGTTCGGAATTATCATATCTGAGATCACTGTAGGAAGTGCTTTTGGCCGCCAAAGAGGATCTCGCAAGATTGGACGAAACCCTCAGATGACGGATACCTTTCCTGTGCTACCATGTACGTTTCTCATACATAATGATTATGAATCCTGATCCGCACTTGACCCACTTTGTATCTGTATCATCTTTTGTTCTCCTGCTAGTATGCTCTGTCGCTTCCGAGTTAATAACTTATATATATACCGAACTCTGTATCAGGATTCATAGTCAACTTCGGGTCGTACAGTATCGACAGTAATCTTTTCGGTACATGGTACATAACAAGTCTATTTTCAGCTTCGAAGTCAGTTCTCACTTCTCTATCCCTGGTCGACAACAGCTTACCGTGAGATTTCCTTGGTTATCGATAGCATGTCGAGCTACGATGTGTCTATGTATCTCCTTTCGAGACCTGACGCTTGATACCTTTCCAGTGGCCTTGTCGACTCGAACCCTCTTCTTCGTGTAAAATAAGGACAGCGGACATCACGTAACCGGTGATGCTGGACAGGACGGGTTTTCTAACGAAGATTTACAGAGATACCTCGAGAGCGTCACAATCCCGCAGTCGACCTGACTTATCTCCGTCTGTCAAGTTATTTTTCGAATCCGAAGTTCTCTTTCCACGTAGAAAGAACACTTGTCTGAGTTCAGGTGACTTAGAATCCATGAGCATTGCTTCCCAATTCGACATATCAGCACCTACGATCGGCAGTTCAACCCTTGGTCTTTGTGATACTTAGCCGAGTTAATGATCCATCTGCCGCCATGGTTAATCTCAATGTTGAAATCGCAAGCGGAACCACCGCTGACCGTGACTTCATCCTGCGACCCCCCAGTTCTCCGGGATTTGCAAGGCTTAACAGATTTCTCATCCGCGGCGGCCTTGGCATGCAAATTATAACGAGATATCACCATCCACTCCTCCTTTCTTATGCGCCCAGCACTCACCGCCATGGTTATTTTATGTGTCCAGCTTCCACGAGCGCCAGTGGCGGATATTGAACAGTTTAAGTATCCCGCGCAGATTAAAAGTTGGGGTTCGTCGAATACCACCAAGTATAGTGTCGGTGAATACAGAGTGTACTCACCCTGAGGTACATCGCGCCGAATTCCTTCAAATGCGCCACAAAAAGAGACATTTGCTTGTACGATTGCCCACGCACGAAGGGAATTGTTGGTGTAGGGCCATCCTGACCCATGGTATAAATGTATAAATATATGTACGTACCAGCGTGGATACTTAAGCTGTGGTATATCCTGAATGGGTAAACTGATGTTACAAATGTTACAACTCTCGGGCGAGGATATTATAAATTTATAATGCGGATGGCCACCCACTAGGACTTTGTGGACTCCCAAGCCAATCTCCTGCCGATGATCCCGATTCCCGTTGTTCCGTCTTGACCGTATATGTGAGTCCTGAAATAGATCTACTCTTCCTATGCTGGATCGCGCGAATCAAGAGTTGCGGAGTTCCTCCGTGGGCATCAGGGTAGAAAACGGGTTCACTGTGGGTTCTTGAATGTCGGGTATCCTCCGAAGGTTCCGGTGGCTGGCAGTAGAACTGATATGCTGGCAAAGGGGTTGATGGATTGACTTGCTCCCCATCCAAAGGAGAATGAACGGAGCAAGTAGAGTATTGAGAACAAACAGACGCGGGGTATTCTGACGAACAGATGGAGAACTTGCTTCGTGGATAGTTTGAACTGATGTCGATGACCCCAGTAGGAATGGTAGAGTCGAGACGAGCATTCGAATCAGATGCGGACCTTTCGCTTTCGTGGGTTGAATATACTGAAGACGCCGAACGCTGAGACCCAGGTGTTTCGTAGACGATCTCTTTTTCTGCACCATGATATGTTCCAGGCGGTGGCGGCGAAGCGATCTTGGTCCAAGAATCTGTTCCCTCCTCTTTCTTTCGCCTACAAAAGGCAAACAGCCGGTAGTTCAGTATGAAATACACCAGGAACATCAGCGCTATCAAGCTCGCTATCAATGCACCAATCATGACAAGTCTACTAGCAGTTGCGTGTGGAGTGGTGTCGGGAGATGTAGGTTGCACGGCGTCCAAGATAGTCCCTGTTTCCATGGGGCCCATACCTGACACGGTACGAGATTCCATGGGGTCCACACCTGACACGGTCCGGGATTCCATGGGGTCTAGACCTGACACGGTGCCAGATGCCTGGGGGCGACTCACACCAGTGATATCGCTGGTATATGTCCTAGAATCTTCAGACAAAAAGCTCGACCCAGTAGGAGCAAAGGATTCAGTAATGACAGCAGTTCGCTCGGGAAATTTGGAGTCAGAAAAGGGAGCCTCAGGGGTCGCCGTCTGGGAAGGGATAACGAAATCAGGACCACGGTTGGAAACCAAAGACGAAGTCTGGGCAATAGTGGTTGTCGGAACGAGACAGAGGATGACGAAAACCAAAGGTTCCTCGTAGGTTTATATATTGCGAGTGGCTGACCAACATACTTCACTATGCATAATGCTGACAGTGACACTGCAGAGAGAGGTTTTGTGGTCTCGCAGCCACTCACGAAGACTCACAACTGCAGTACCGTTTCGGTCGCCCCATGAGCACAGTTTGGAGATACGTGCTTGTGAGCCTTCATCTCTCCTAAAACAGACCTTGATGACAGTTGGCCCCGGTCCATAAGACGTTTGTCGCTGAGTTGATCATCTTTGATGATCTGAACAAAGAAAGGTACGTACATAATACAATGATTCTGGTGGGTCAAGTCGTGGTCCCAAATGTCCACCGACTAATCGCTGCGAACTTCTGAAGTTCTTAGCGATGTTCAACGGTTTTTGGCAGGTTGAGTCTGTCTTTCATGACTATCATGATCAATAGACAGATAGATGAGTCTTGACAGAACTTACGTGAGTCTCTTCGTCCTCTCTTCTGAATCTGAAAAATCTTGTTTGCTTCTGCGCGTGGGGAAAAGGTTCGATGTCTTTTCGACTTATGTTCAACTATATTTGAGGCGGCCTCCACCTTATGTATCTTCTCGACCTCGGTTATAGGGACAGTCGTACTTGTCCCGTTTTTTTTCTATAAAGTTCTTCATGACTTCTCCCGTTACTTGACTCATGTCAACTTTTATGATCCTGTCTGGTGTTTGCTTGATATGATCTCTCTCGACTACTCGCCAGACGTCTCCTTTATCTCAATACTTACGGGATAGTAACTTCGGCAAGCCGCCATAATGCATATGCTGGCGTGAAGAAGAACGCGCTGCCAACTGTCTACTCACGAATCTTCAGCGTTTTACTCGTCAGAAATTCCATCGGCAGGAACATCCAGTGCCTCGCTTTCCACCCACGTTCGTTAAGTACATAATGATTGGTGACCCAGGTGAATGGCGAGAGTTTTTTCAGAGAGGTTTAAAAGCTGACAATAGTGAAGGTATTTTAGCATCGACTCCCAAATCACCTCCAAACAATGCAGGTCACAACAAAGTTTGCCATCCTCAACTCTCTCTTAGTCACGGCAGTCACTGCTGTTGATCTTCGTTTCTGTGTATGTTATGTTCCCTCACTTGGTCGACTTCTCCATGTTAACGTTGACCTTCGTAGCATGGGGGAGCGAATGGAGTCTGCAACAACATTACCCTCGCTTCGCCAGAGGCGACGTGCTACTCTACAGCCAATACCACTGTTGGAACTGTTGACACAGTCGTCGCAATCACCCCTGGAATCAAATATACTCTTTTCACGTAAGACTATTTTCCAACCATTTGTTGAGGTTGGCAATAACGAAGTTAACGCAAGGGGTGCTGAATGTACCGGAAACGCATCAGCTACATTCGGGAATGGAACCAACACGCTAAAAGCTCCATTGTATGTGGAAATGTCCTGTTCCCTGATATTCATGCTCACCCCGCTCAAGCTTGAATAAAGTTCTGTCGTTATCGGCTGGCATTCCAACCGTTTGGGAACCACTTGGCTGTTTTACGTCAGTGGTCATCTTGCGCTACCCCATATTTTGTGACCAATGCTGATACATACCTCTCGATTCTCATCACAGAGATTTTGCGGGGTCACGCACACTCGCTGCAGCGTCTTTCGTCAATACTTCGATGACTATCGAGTCCTGCCAGGCGTTTTGCGACAGTGCCGCGTTTGGCTTTGCCGGTGTCGAGTTCGGCAGCGAGTGTTGTATGTCTCGCTTTGCGAAGTATCGACAGTTATTTTTCTCATATCTCGGCAACATTAGATTGCGATCACTCTATCCAGTCCCCTGCTGTCAAGGATAACGCTACAAGCTGCAATATACCGTGCACAGGTAATGCGAATGAGACCTGTGGCGGTGCAGGCCATATCAATGTCTTCAGCAGTGGGAAGCCACTTCCTACCATCCCTGAAGCCGTTGTCGGTCCTAACGCGACTTCGTGGGCTTACGATGGATGCTTCGTGTGAGTAAAAGACTGGTAATCAATAGAAAACGAGCTCAACGGATGTCTACTTTCAGTGATGATAGCGTTGGTAATCGGACATTAGCCCTTCACCTTCTGCCGGCAGCTGGTGATGTTACTCCTCAAACTTGTGTCAACACCTGTGCCGCCGCCAATCAAACATTTGCTGGTCTTGAATTCGGTGTAGAATGCTGTATGTTGTTGATATCTTCTAATTGTCCATTTTGTCTAATAGCTTTTCGCTAGGGTGTGGTACAGCGATAAAAAACAATGCGACCAAGGTGAAAGACGTTGAATGTGGACAAGCCTGCACATCGGATCCTTCCTTTTTCTGTGGGGATGCCAATCGTCTCAACGTTTGGACGGTTGCTGCGGCTGCATCTGATTGACAGAAAATAGAAATTTGATGTTTCTTTTTGCTCTGGATCTGCTGGTGATACCTGATGCTGATTCGTCTACTTGGTAGTACTTCCTGTACCGCTCAAAGTCCGCACTAGTCCCCGATACCCTTTTCATTATACATGCTATGCTAAACGTTCTGCTCGAGGGTACAGGTTGTACAATCTCCTTATTGAACACAGAAGACGATCAAAGTTCTCAAGTTGCTGATACGTGACTACGAAAAGTGTTCGAACATATGTCTGTCGCAACAAGAGCAGGATTGAATATCATCTGACAACTCAAGATCTCTGACCTCGAGGCCAATGCTATAAAATCCAGACAGAGGTCATCAACATCGAAATATTGATATACTATAAGTACAATCCAGATAGAGGTCATCAATATTAGACTATAGTTTCGATTTCCCTCCCATCTCTTCGTCTTCATACCATTTCTCTAATCTCTTCGTCATGTCAACCCACTCATGTACTCCCCCTTGTCCAACCCCTTTGACCCATTCCTCCGCCTTCCCAAGCTCCGTTACACGTTTCCAAGCCTTTCTCAAAATAGCCTTCTTGCAATACATCTCCTTCTCCCACTCGGGTACCTTGGTATACAAACCACTTCTTTCACCCTTCACACTCTCCCACGCGGCGTTCAAGTCCGAGTCCCCATCTAATGACACACTCGAAAACTCATACAAGGCATCCCGGTACTCAAACTGTTCCAAAGGCTCGAAACGGTGCCACATCTTTGCAATCGCCCGAGGATCGTCGCCAACTTGGTTTCTCAGTTCCTCATAACGTGTCATGATATCCACCGCCTCTTGCATGGGTTCCAGACTCCCTGGATTTGCGAACGCATGCAACGCTGCTCGTGCCTGGGACTCGGCAAGTGGGAATGGGGCCACAGAGACCGATAGCCCGAGGAATGCGATGCTCGAGGGCGGGAACGCTCGTGTGAGAGGGAACATATGCCGCGCCAGAGGGAAGACGTTGTATGTGGAATTATAAAGTTCCGTAGGGAGTGGGGGTACGGACGGGGGTACGGCGGATCGAAGAACGTCCTCTGAGAAGAAGGGAAAGGAGTATTTGTATCCTGTTGCGAGAATACAGTGGTCGATCCCTGTTTCGACTGACCCGTCTTCGAACGTGACCTGGCCGTCGTCGCCGAATTGTGCTACGCGACCACGTCGTTTGAGGTTCCCGATATCTTCATTAGAGAACCCAGTGGCGGAGTGGATAACGGTACGAGCGACAGTACACATCTCCGCAGAGATGTCCTGGCCGCTGGGCCCACCACCAACTACGAGTACCGTATCACCCATATTGTATGGGTGTCTGTACGTAGCAGAATGGCTGGCTCGACCGGAAGAAAGCCATTGTGCTACACCAGGAGAGCCTGGGTATCGAGGTATTCGGAAATGCCCATTGCACACCATCACTAGATCGAATGAAAGGACTGTGTTGGCTGAGGTTGTTATCTCCCATTGCGGATCCTTCCAGATGACTGCTTTGACGGTTGTGTTGAACTGTATGTGGGGCCGTAGGTGGAAATGGTCGGCATAATCGTTCAAATAGTGTAATACGACTTTGGCCTCAGGGAAAAGTACGGTTGATGGTGCAAAAGGATAGCTGGTGTACGCCATTACAGGGTGTGGGATGTTAGTAGTCAGCGAATCATATATTGAGCTCTCGGGGGGTTCGCCTGTTGGGGGCGAGGGGAGCCTGAGAAATGTTTTGAGACCTCCCTCAAAGTCTAAAGAGATCCCAAAACTCCTGACGCACCATACACCGCCTAAATCGTTACGGGCTTCAAATACTGTGGGTTTCCATTGCCCAGATCCATATTCTGACGAGTCAAGAAGGATTTTCAATGCTGCTAGCCCGACAGGTCCTGCGCCAATGATGCAGATTGTTTTTGCCTTAACGGTCGTCACCTTGTCATTGGTATCAGAGTCAGCATCCGGCCGAATCACTGTACTTCACAGTATGAGCATGTCGTTCCCTGTATGAGATCCCGATTATACTCACTTGGAAGATCCATGTCTAATCCAGGTCGATCGATGTCAGAGTACAGCAGGAGGTTGCGGGATTATCCGGCCTTGCATGCAACTGCAAACATCCTTCCTCTCAAAGGGCCTCATATAGCGTCATGACGTAATGCAGGAATATGTACGCAGTTTCGTGAAAAACCTGGAGTGTTTGCTTTCTACATACGTCTGAAGACGTGAGGTGGCTGTCAGTACTGTATACTTGAAAGCCCTTTAGTCACTCGACACCCCGGTCGGTCCGATCTGCAGTCATATGTTCCGTTGGACGAATTCATTGTGACAGATTACGACACTTTTGACATCTCCTTCCGGTTATATGGATATCGTTAAGTATAGCTTTCATTTACTTCCACCTAGGTATGATTTGGTCCAGGTGACCACAAAGGTATCACTCCACATATGGCATCAGGATTTCTCGAAGCACAGGAAGGTTGATGAGATTCAGCAACTGATGGACCGTAGTGGTGGTACAGAGTGATAGCGGAGATCAAAGTTTCTGTGTACGCGTTGTGTTGAACGGTTTGTTGACGCGCTTCTGAATCCCACCGTCAAGAAATATAAAACCCAGACACGTGGGGTTGTGCTCACCTTATCCTCGAACGCCTCCTCTCCATAGCCATCCCAGCTATCGCGGGCTATGTCTGGGAGCAGACGCAACAGGATACTCAATCTCAACACTTCTCTACAATCTACTACAGTATCTAACCACAATCATGTCCCTCAGCCGTCTGCTGTGACCCCATATCAGCGCCAGCAGCCGCCCGCCGTGAACAATCCCAATCCCAATCCCATGCCTGGCGGTGTTGCCCCGCGTCCCATGGTCATTCAATATGCCACAAATCCCTATTATCCTACAACTTACTCTGTTCCTGCTCCCGCTCCCGTTCAGACGCGCCCACAATTTCCGTCTCAGGGACCAGACTTCTCACGCACACTACCACCACCTTCTCCGACAATGCCAAGAACGAGCCCTAATACCGATTTCGCAATAGACAGACTCTCACAGACGCTCGTAGCCGCTATGACGCCCATCCTCGGCGATCAACAAAAATCTCTAGCGAGCGAAATAAAAAAAGTTGAAGGCTCTCTCGACAAATTTGTCACGGATGTCAGAGAGACTAGGACCGAGACCAATAAGCGACTTTTTCAGTTGACAGAAGCGATGCAAACGTCGGTTCACATCCAGCAAGGGCATACCAAAGCCACAAACAAGCGAATTGAAAAAATTGAAGCACTCATCATGGCTTGCTTCGATCGTAACGATGAAGCGTCCCTCATCAGTCGTCTTGAGAACATACAATACGCGGTCGGGGAGCTTTCGGAGCGCATCAAAGATCCGGGAGCTCCAGGTACGTGAATGAATTATTTAAAGTCTCGCGCAGAGTCACAGCCAAAACATCCACAGATTTCTTTGTCGCGCCACAGCCAGCTCAAACAGCAAATTATATTGAAGCACGCGCACTACCAACGCCACCGCAGTCCATTGAAGAACGTCCTCCGAGTCCAGTTCAGCGTATATATGATGATAAGTCGACGTCCTGCGACATTCCCGAGCCGCTCCCAGAACGCTCTCCGAGCCCCGTAAGACCGATCTATAACACAAGAAGGCGTCGGAAACAAGTACCTTCGGTTGGTCTCACCTGATAGCTCCATCTTTCCTCTATATCTGACTATATCTATCTGACTCTTATCAAGATGAACTTGAAGGCAGTCGCGATAGTATTGAAGAACATCCTGTCGGTATCAAAAATTCCAACTCGAACCGACGGGCAGTGAGGAAGAAACAGTTTTTTGAGTCTGATTCGGAAGAGGAAGATCCAGGTGACGATTCAATGGTCATCGACATTGATACCAGCGTCGATGTCGCTTATCAAGATGAACTTGAAGGCAGTCGCGATAGTATTGAAGAACATCCTGTCGATATCAAAGAGTCCAACTTGAACTGGACATTGAAGAAGAAGAAAGTCGTATATAGGGAGTCTGTGTCAGAAGAGGAAGGTCCAGGTGACGATTCAATGGTCATCGACATTGATACCAGCGTCGATGTCGATTCGCATGTTGAGTCGGAACCAGAACTAGATCAGATGGCGACTGATGACGAAGGTATGGATCCATCGTTGTACATCATGTGTAGAAATTAACGGTTAAATCTTGCAGCTTACGTTGATGCACAAATAGACGATGGTATTACCTCCACACCACATCTATCCTCTTTTCTTGCTCATGTCCAGCCTATAGAACACGAAAGCGATTTTTCAGTGCCAATTCCTATCGAGATTCGTACCTCTGCATCACCTGAGGAAGTCCATCGTGTCGATGGCAGCGTTGCAGCGTTACGACAGACGGTCTCCAGCACATCGAGCGAGGCCTCCCAAGCTACTCCATCACAATCACAAGAACAGCGATCACTTCCTTCCCCAGCCACAACACCGTCAGCACCGGCATCTCCTGAGCGTGAACTTTCGCCGGACACCGTTCCTGTCGAAACTCTTCCTCAACGAAGGCCTGTCTACGCTATATCGAGTCCCACTTCAAGCTCTTATCCAGACCGCGAAGTATCTTCACCAAGGCCTGACGATGCAGAGCCAGCGTCGATTACGGCGCTAATGCCACCGACCCCAGTATCTGCCCCTTTACCCAAGATTAACGTGACGCCTACCTCTGATGATGGGTCTGAGCTCTCGGTGTCGCGGATAGTTACTGCTCAAACCTCCGACCAGCCTGAAATCCCTACCTTCTCTAGTCCAGTAGCCCCGGTCCCAGAACACATCGAGGAGACTCAGACACAAGCGTCACCCCAGCCACCCCCGTTGTTTATTCCAGAGTCACGATCCCAATCACCGCCCCGACCCAACGATGTACAATTCGAGTCCTTCCTGGAATCCCCACCGCCTTCGCCAAAACCTCATCCACGTACTCCATCGAAATCCCAATCCGTGCATCCCACGACGCCTGTCGTCCAACAAACTTCTTCTGCCAAAAGTCCGACTACGATTTTCAATACCCCTCTTCAAAAATTGAGGAGATGGAACAGTAACCAAACTATTATTTCGATCAAGTCGACCCCGCAGAAAACACCAGCGATTACGCGTAAAGTTATTGTTCAGCCTTCGTCTTCACAACCTAAAACCATCAACCCGATAATGATACATTCCTCGCCGATGTTTGTGCCCTCCCGCTCGTCGTCCCCTCTTTCCCCCATAGTCTCTGGCGCGGAATCTGAAGGTGATTCTGGGTCGGATTCTGAATCGTATGTTGTCAGGGTCAAGAAAAAGGAACCGAAGATACTGAAGAAGAGTTCGAGTGCGAAGGTCGAGAATGAACCCAGCACCAGCACGAGCGGACCTGTCGGTCGTGCTGGTTCGGGTTCGGGTACAGGACCACGGCATATCGATCTTTTGAAGAAGCTTCAGACGAAGAAGGGGGAGAGCGCTGCTTTGACGAGGGTTAGGAAGCGGAAGGCGCCGACGGCCGAGCAGATGGAGCCGCCTCTGAAGAGGGCCCGGCAAAAAGCATCTGTGTCCGCTGCGGCGGAGGTTGAAAGGGAGGTGTCTGTTAAGCGCGAGACGCCGAGTGTTGGAGTGCCCAGTGCTAGTGGACATGTCAGTGGGAGGGGGAAGGGGAAGGGGAAGGGGAGGGAGAGGGACGATGAGAATTATAAGTTGCCGAATAATATCAAGGTGAAGGCGTCACCTGTGAAGGAGAAGTTGAGGCCTCGTGCGCCCCCGCCGGGTGTGAGGTGGCCGCAGAAGAATATGTCGGGGGATAAGAACTTTGATAGCCATGTGTGTCTGTTTCTTTGCTGGGATTCTTGTTGCATTGAAGAGTGCTGATGTGTGTTTCGTCGGGGTCCTAGTTTATCGAGTGTGACAGGTAAGTGTTTACTCTTCGAGGACGTTGGCAGGGGGGTGACGCGATGGATGCTTAGGTGTTATACGTGGTACCATTACGGGTGCGTTGGGATCATGGATCCGAAGGATCCGATTATCAAAGGAGATGGTGCGTTCATATGTCCACCTTGTACAGGTGGCGGGTATGTGCTTTTCTTTACGCTACACAACCATAACAGACTGACCATTCTCTGTTTGATGCAGTGCGAGTACGTGTTTCCTGATTATGTGCGGTGCCCCGTTTGGCGACTAACCGGACTCTATCCTAACAGATTCTATGCTTCCAAGCGACAGCGTATCCTGCGGGCGTCCAGATTGCGAAAAAGAGCAAAAACGAGACGATGAGTTTTTCATGACAGCAATCATCGGTCGTTCTACAAAGGTATCAGGTGGGATAGGTAGAGAGTACGTGTGGCTCGTCAAATGGGACGGGTGAGCTTTTTCTTCATTATTTTTTCGTCCAGACCTTACAACGTTTTGTTCTTACAATAGATACTCGGTTAAGGATTGTACATGGGAAGGAGAAGATGGGATGTCGGATCCGCAGAGTTTCATCCAGGATTTCAATCGGAAAGCTACAATGGAGGGGAAAGACCCAGATGAGGATCCATATTCGACAATCCTGCTAAACGAGGCTATCCGTGGAGGCTGGACTGATGAGATACGTACGCAAAACAAATTGCACTCGCGGACTCTGGCAATTGATCGTCATCCTGTGGATTTCCCGGGTCTAGTGCGTTCTCTAGCCTGATTCTGAGCTGCTCTGCGTATTGATCATCTCGTGTGTCCATATAATCGAATGATTGACCATTGCGGTATAATACTCTGACCTGCAGTGATAAAATAATGTTAACATGCAAATAGCTGGTCGCCGTTAAACTCCAACTTCATAATAGTATGACGGCGAGAAGAAGAATCATTAGTATGATCATTAAGATGATTATGCACCAGCCGCTGCCCTTCTCTTCAGACTGTCGCATGAAATGACGCATCCGTTGCATGGCGCTGTTGAGCTTTGAGTCGGTTGCATCAACACCACGTTCAAGGTCGTCGAGAAGCCTGGATAAATCATGAGAACCGCCGGAAGATCAAAGGAGAGGTAGAACATGCTCATTGTGCTCGACAATCTCTTGTCCCATAAGACCTGCCTGTTGTGCAAGTGTGTGCAATGTCCCAGCTATTGAGTCCATAGTTCGATCTTGTTCACGCATTATGAGCTGTCCAACCATTCGTTGATGCGATATCCAATTGGATGCAGTTGAAAAGAACATACTTGTTGCTCCTCCCTGGCCCAAGCCTCTGAGTGGTTCTCTCCTTCCCCTAATTCTTGATTGCCGCCAGGCGACGCAGGCCTATTTCTCGAAGACCCACTTGGCGCTGATACTCGAGGGGACGATAGTTCGGCTCTCATGCTCTGAGCTTACGAACGGGTTTCCGTTGATTGCGTCACTTCGAAGAATGTGAAGCCTGAGCGCACCTGTATCTCTTTGCGCACGTCAGTCACATATCGCCGCCGCCGGTGCACTTCCGCGTCGTCTAGACCGAAGTTTCGCGCATCTGTGGTTTCAACAATCCTACATGCGTCAAGAAAGGTCAGAGTGAGATTTCTTTCTTTGGGGTGTCGAGGATGCACACTTGACACTTTCGTCTAAGTCCTCCAGGTCCGCTTCTAGCGCAGCAAGTGTACCCTTTAACTGCAAGAGAATGCGTATGGGATCAAAATTTATTTCTTGAGACTTTTCATACCTCAGATATTGAATATTGAAGCTCTTCGCTATCGTCTCTTGCGGTACTTCGTATCCGTAAATACGACGACCGTAATTGCGCAGCAGTCTGCAGAGTTGCCTGAACTTCCTGTTCTACTGCGTGGTAAGGGTCAATGGACATCGTGTCTTGCCACTTTCGGTATGTCGCTCGATGCTAGAATGAAGGTGTTGCCGGTCTACACGAACGTCTGCGTCAAGACTCGGACTCCATGTGTGAGCTGAGAGCTCAGAAGTTCTGATTTTATTTGTGCGTAATTGATGCGAGGCTTTGTTGACAACTACGACCAAATTAATCTTCAGCCAAAATTTGTAACAAGTCTCGCGCTATTAGCTCACTAATGTCGCCTATGCTAGGAAAACGGAAAGATCGCGAGGACGAGGAGAATTCAACGCAATCCCCTCCGGAAGCTGGAACCACACTGTTCATACGCAATTTGCCATTTACCGCAACGGAAGACGAGTTACGGACGCTGTATGTTATCCTCTCAACAGACGAACTTCATGCCTAACAATGACTCATTGACTGCAGATTCAGCTCCTTCGGACCACTTCGCTACGCGCGCATCACCATGGATCACGAGACTGGACGTTCACGAGGAACTGGCTTCGCATGCTTCTGGAACAAAGAGGATGCAGATAAAGCTATTGCACAAAGTGATCTGTTGCGAGCAGAGACAACAGGTGTTGTCGCGGTGCGTATGGCCCTACAAACGTCACCGTCGACATCAACTGACGTTTTTTGCCCAAAGCCTGCGAAGAAAAATCCATTTACGATGCCCTCAATACTGACTCCAGATCCGTCGTCATCTTTAGCTCAGAGTCTCGTATTACATGGTAGAACTCTTGATGTCATATGTGCAGTGACTAGGGATGAAGCTGGCAAGTTGAAGGAAGCTGGTGAAAAAAGCCGGCAGAAGGCTGACAAACGGAATATGTATCTTCTTCGGGAAGGAGGTCAGATGTTGACTAACTCCGTTACGCGCTATACTCACCCTGATTTAGTGATCCTCCCTAACACGCCTGCCGCCGAGACGCTGTCCCCCAAAGAAATTGAACAGCGGACTGCTTCCTTCAATGCTCGCCGCCAACTTCTCAAGTCCAATCCTTCACTCTTCATATCGAAAACGCGCCTCAGTATCCGCCAGATTCCCCTTTTTGTTAGTGAACGGCTGCTCAAACGACTTGCTATTCATGCGATAAAAGCGTTTGAATCTGAAGCGAAGAAAGGCGATCGACTCCCTCTCTCTCCCGACGAGCTCACAGACACTCTGCTTCCAGGAGAACAAGATCACGAAGAGCAGGAGAGTAAGAAAGGCAAGAAGAAGCGGCTTATAGGACGACAAACGGGGGTGAAACAAGCGAAGATCGTGCGGCAGATGGAGCGTGTTGACCCTGTCACTGGTAAAGGGCGGAGTAAGGGTTACGGCTTCCTGGAGCTAACTACCCATGCCAATGCTCTCCGTGTGCTGCGCTGGGCGAACAACAATCCTTACATAGGTCTGCTATTTGAGGAATGGTGGAAGGATGAATTGAAGGATCTGGTGAAGCAGGAAACAGCCAAGGAGGAGAGAGACGACGCGAGACTGGCGAGATTGAAGGAGGAGTTGGAGAAAGGCGGAGCGAAGAAGAGTAAAGGCACATTAATCTGCGAATTCTCTATCGAGAATGTTCAGGTTGTTCAACGGCGGAATGCAGCACAAGCTAAAGGATCTGTGAGTTGTTGCAGTTTCGGTTTTTCTACTTCCGCAAGAACTGACGTGTATATGTATATGTTTAGACGAACGAAAAGAAAATTGGTGAAAAGAAACATAAAGGTGAGGTGAAAAAGGATAAAGAGGAGCGGTCTCCCAAGAAACGTCGGGTTAGTGAGGACAAGCCAAAAGCTGAACCACTGGAAGAGAAAGCACAGAAACCAAAAGATAACCTTGGAGCATTGATTGGTCGGAAAAGAAGGGAACGAAAGGCGAAGAAATAGATATATATAGATGGCACATTATACTCTACATTTTCCATTCCTACTGGAATTTTTGCCGCATTTTCTGTCGCAAAGAGTTCTTGCCCGTTACCGCTGGTAAAGTCACTGGCCACGAGTAACAGCTGGTTGTCACATCACATCATTCGTTCGATGGTCCCGTTGTAAGTACATATACTACAGTGCGTGGCCCATGCGTGGCTCTCTTTATCATACTTACCACGCTTTTTCATTTCTTACAACCTGTATCGCTAGCCTTTGAATATGGCACCGACTCCCATTTTATTCACAGAAGAGACGTCACAGCTAATTTCAGCGGCAAAGCGACGTCAGAACGACCTCGCTGAATTCCAAATTCCTAGACTACGATCATGTCAAGGGCCACTATCTTTGCAGCAGAGTCTAGCAGCAGAACTGAGGGAAGATGTAGAATCTTTCGCTCGGCAAGTGGAGGTATGTTGACTTATGAACTTTCTCGGTCACGTACGTGGCTTATTGCGAAGAAAGGCTTTGGAATTATCTATCGGCGACCAACGAGGAGAGAAGAATAGGACTGAGCTGAAACGAATAGTGGATGAGTTTCAAGGCGACCTTGGACAGTACGTATAGCTTTGCTTGGTGAGGCCTTGTATGACCCTGCAACAGACTCCGGCGAGATTCGCGAGCAGCGCTGTTGACATCAAAAAGAGCAATCGACTCACAGAAAAAAACTCAGAGAGAAGAATTGCTAGCTTCTTCAGCGGTTACCGAAAAGGCAAACTTGAACGAGAAAGTCACGTCAGTTATCTCATTCTCTCGATCCGAATGTTATTTGATATCCGTATTAGTGACGACGTCCTCATGAAGGCAAATGCCAACGTTACCGAGGCTTTTCGGCGGACGATAGGCCTGATGCAGAGCGAGCTTGAGCGTTCTGTTCTTTCGACACAAATGCTTGGTATGCGTGCTTTCTATTATTTATCTCGTATCTAACCACAAACGTTGATATATGTTTTGTAGATGCATCTACTGCATCCTTACGTGCTACATCTTCAACACACGATACGCTCAGCAATCTCATGGGGACATCGAAACAGCTCATCACAGCACTAGAAAAGTCCGACTGGATCGACCGCGTCTTGATTTTTTCGGCATTCGCGTTCTTCCTCCTTGTTGTTCTGTTCATCATTAAGCAGCGCGTCGTGGATCGTAGCCTTCGTATCGCCTTTTGGTGGACGCGTTTTCTCCCAAACTTTAGTGGAGACGCAGCCCTATTGGACATGGAAAAGCAAAACATTCCATCAGCATCCGCATTAACGACTTCTCTCATATCTTCTGTGCTCTCTGTCTCAACAACAGTGATGGTATCTTCCATTCCTACGTCACTGATACACAACAATGTCGACAAACCCGAGCCATCGATCTCGCTAGCAACTCCGTTTGAAACTTTATCTCCTATTGTAACTTCCCTTGCTGTTGCTGAACATAGTTCGGATGAGCATCATCACCTTGCTGATGAGCTTTAGTGACATCTTGGCATCTCAAGACAGCAGTATCCTTCATCCAACATGTGTATTCATTCGCGCATACCAAACGACAACGATATGGAGACGTTGATGTTCACAGGGTTTACTCTCGACCTACTTATCTCTGGCGAGGATGACCCTCAGTTGTTCCCACGATATTTGAGAACAGTGTCCGATTCTAATGAAGGTTAGATTGGGTGTACATTCACGTCTGGCGCCCTTCAGGGTTTTGGACCCTTAACAGATTCCCCTTTCCCCAACATTGTCCATGGTTCTCACGTACCTATCATTTCGTCTTGATATATCAGGATATATAAGCTGGAGGAGGACACCACCCAGTTTGAGCTTGTCGAAGCGTTCAAGTCAGTAGGTATATCTGCTTTTTTTATGTCCCTAGCCGTATACCCATGTCAAAAGGGTTGTGACGAGATTATGATTCATGGTTGTAATGTAGCATCAAAGTCAGTTTATTCAATCAAGACTATGGTACCACTTCACTTGTCCATAATCCGAACGTCATCAGCCGCTTTCCTGACGCGATTCGTTACTGCTAACCCTTCTCTGTCCTCTTTCAACTCTTCTATCAACACCTTCGCGCCAATAAGTATCATAGGAAGTACAAATGTATGATTTTCTGGGAGACGTTTGGGTTCCGTTCACATTGATCCGTCCTTGTGGAGATTCGGGCCGCATCCGACTAAAGTTGTTGTTTCCTTTTTTGCAAAATCCGCGTTCGACGCCCTCTGTCCAGGCCATCATCCAATGACAGACACCGTTATAGATCTCAGCTTCATTCCCCATGGGCAGGCTCGAAAGGACTTTCCTATCAGAGCTGGCAGGCGAAAACATCGTCGAACAGAGAAACCTTTACAAGGAGATAACGTTGCTCCTCGCCATCTCTTCGACACTCTACCCTTCGAACTCATCGCCGAGATCCTTCTTTACACGAACTCTCCCGGAGATGTGCTTTCCGTCGCTCGATGTAACAAGTTTTTCTGTCAGACTTTGGTCCACCCGACTTCAGATTACATATGGCAAAGCGTACGGAAGGCTTGCCCGTTGCCACCACCGGAACCGATGTCTATTTTTACTGAGGCATCATATGCTCTGTTTTTGTTTGGCGGTGGCAGCTGTGAGGTGAGTGAGCGCTTCATTATGACCCTCCTTTTTGATGTCTCATAGGAGGTAGATATGTGCGAAGCACACAGACGCGTTGTATGCTGCATTCGGGACTAGGTTCAGGTTATGTGATAATGTATGTGCTTTCCCTTCTGTGATGTAACGAATGGCTGCCTATAT
>JAGGAS010009407.1:21288-45596 GCA_017657355.1 Termitomyces sp. K1Ac | reverse complement strand
GTATCCTTCGACTCATCTATACATCTCTAGTTCCAAACAGGCTTGGTACACCTTCCACTTCTTTCTCAGGGTTCTCTATTCATATATCACCCTAGGTCGAGTTTATCGGAAGTCAGACGCAGCTCGAGAGGCAATCGAATGGATAGCAGATCCTGATGGGTATTTAAAGGTCTGAATCCACGTCCACTTGATGTAAAGGACTGATATCAATACCATGTATAGAAGAAGCAGAAACAGATCGCCTTCATGACGAAATATATGGAGGTAAGACCACTTTTGTATCACTCTCGCCATTGTTTTCACGACATGGTTTCTAGTTCTGCATTTCATTAGACCAGTGGAAAAAATTGCGACAAGAGCTGTACCTTGAGACTGCGAGGATTAATGAAAACTTGTAAGCAGTCACTTCATTCTCTACCTTGGTCTTTTAACCCTTCTGTCAGCTCGAAACAACTCGCTGAAAAGAATGGTTGTGTATATTGGGACTTGATGTCAGCAACACCCTACGGCCCTGTCCACAGGCTCAAAAATCAAAGGTTGGAACGTGTCACACAGAAAGGTGATTCCTCTGTCGTCTTTCCGGAGGTTTCTCTGATAGAATCCATCTTCAGATTATGACAGCATTGCCGCCGAAGTCAAGACAACATTTGCCCACTTAGTAATGCTCAGAGAGCGGAAAGCGCGTGAAACTGCCTATGCCGATAGTCGTTATGCTGTTGAGCAACATCATCAAAGGCTCCGATCTTGAACGCCCCATATACTGCTTCCTTCACTCGAAGTCTTCCGACGTCTTCCTATCGTTCAGCTCCTGCAGGGTACCTCGCCTGCCACGGTCGAATTTCCCGCGAAAGATTATCCTCGTGACGTATCCACGACATTATGTAAAGAGACATGGGTTGTCGAGCGTTTGGACACAGAGCTGCGGCAGTGGAAAGAGCGAGCAAGAAGAGAATTAGCGGCTGTACTGGGTTATCCAAGCTGGATATCTTCTAATAATTCAAACGGTATTTTGCACCCGGTAGATAGAGTGACTGCGCGCTTTTTGTGCAAGTCATGTTCAAAGGTAGCGTCTCGGTATCGTGAAGATGGTTGTTTGGATTTTGAGGGAGCTTGTGCCCACTACTGCCTTGGAATGAAGAAGGACAAGCGAGTTGATGGTATATGGACGGCTGAGCATTTGGTGAAGGATGAGAAGGTAGGGTACCTTGGTCTTTTTCCCTTGAGTGTTGGAATTGAACATTTGATTAGGCCACAACAGCGCTGGAGAATCTTCTCTCCATATGCGGAACAGATGCGTCTTCTCCCCAAGCTATTACCATTCTCGAATCCCTCGGCACGACAATTGAATGCACTACCTGTGGACCCGGGATCGTTGTGAGCTTTAGATCTTTGGTGTGTCAATCGATACTCTTCTTGAAGCCCTTGACTGACCTTCGTCAAGGTTGGTCATTCTCATCGTCATGAAAAGATGACGATAAGGGTGTTGTCAAAGGAAGAGGTTGCCTTGCTTCGCCCTCCTCAACCTTCGACCGTTCGCACTGTTACTGGTTCTGAACCTCGCTTCAAAGCTGATAGATTGCAAACGATCTTTGGATGTCGTCATTGCCAGATTTCAGCAAAGGCCCCTGTGGAAACTCAACCACAACGACTGGTGACTGTAGAGAAATCATCACCACAGCTGAAGTCGTCACTCGGTTCTGGCACAAATGCAAACACAAGTGTTCCGAAAGCCAGGCATGTTATGAAACGATTCTCATTTCCTGGTATCAATTCACACCTGAAGGAGAAGTGAGTTGTACTTCCTCCATGTTATCAAAGTTAACAATCCATTAGGCATGGGATCCTTGACATTAGAGATGAAGATATTTTTTTGTTCGATCACATTCAGTTGTCTTCTAAGAAAAAGTAGCTATGTACCCAAACTTACTCAACCCAGTTTCATGCTGCTCACAATATTTACCTTATGATGTCACTGGAGGCGAACAAGCGCTGATCTAAATTTAGCTCATGTTAAATATAGGAGCACGCAAATATGTTTTCAACCCCCCCCCCCCTTTCTCTCCTTTCTTCTCTCTCCTTGCCCTCTTTGCGTTTTCTCTATGAGGTCCTGTACTCTCCGAGCCCTCCTGTCTGCGTCCCTTGTTTACGGTGGACTCGTTCAGAACCTTAACCTCGACCTCCCCCCTGGCAGCTCCAACAATCGTGACGCGGTTGTAGAAATCTTCAACAGCTGCTACGCGTCTTACAGGCTTGTATCACTCATCTTGTTGTACCGAATACTAATCTGCTTGTCGTCTGGACAGGAAATACGCGTGGGGACATGATGAGCTACTTCCTCTTACCAATGGCACGTCGCTACAACGCATCACGCCTATGTCTGGATCTCACTGTTTTCTCAGGTTTCAGGGATAGCCGCAATGGCTGGGGTAAGGAGTCATCCCACAATGGGATCTAGGAGGCTGACCGACCCTCAAGGTGCTACTATCGTTGATGCTATGTCCACTATGGTTCGCACTTGATACATTTCGAGCGTTTTGTCCAGCTTCTTACCCACCACAGTATATCATGGGCCTCACTGTAGGGTTCTTCCACCCACAAGACGCGTCATTGGCCTCATATACACTCGCAGAATGACTTCGAAGAAGCCGTTGCTCACATCTCCAAGATAGACTTCAGTGAATCTAAGACTGGCGATACTGTCAGGTTAGTGCTTGACAAAAATTTGAATTTGGAAACATCGCTCAATATGGACTTAAGTGTATTTGAAACCACCATCCGTTATCTTGGCGGCATGTTGAGCGCATATGAGTTGAGCGACGGTCAATATCCAGTGCTATTAGAAAAAGCACAACAACTCGCGGATAAGATGATTCATGCATGGGATGGAAATTCTCGCGATGACAACTGCATTCCTTGGGGACATCTGGATTTCAGGTCTAACAAGCCCGTAGTGGACACAGTAATATCTTTTTCTCCTCTTTTTACGAAATTGCCTGACAGATGGCCTACGATAGTCAAACATCGCAGAAGCTGGAACAGTATGTATTCCATCTTTTCGGGGAAATAATGACACTTATATCGTCTCTTTAGTTGATCATAGAATGGGGAATTCTATCTAAATACACCAACGACCCCACGTACAAGGAGTTTGCCGAAAGAGCTATGCGCTGTATTGCTAGCCAGGTGCGTAATTAGAGCATCTTGTGAAAGGAAATAATTCGAAGAATGTTATAGCCTGCACCATTACCAGGTGTGCACCAAGTTTTTCCAACAAATCATATACACTCACACATCAATAGGCCTCCCTGCTCAAGGGATCGATCCATTCACAGGCAAGTCCATCGGCGATTACGTGGTACGTATTGCACCTGTTACATATGTTACCTTTGTCTCGACCACATTTCAGACTTGGGGAGGAGGCTCAGACAGCTACTTTGAGTATTTGATCAAGTCTGCTCGTTTGTTCAGTGGTACCCAGCAATTTGCAGACATTTGGCATCTCGCTGTTGACACTTCCATCAAGACATTACTCACCGTAAGATCATTGCGCACAAGAATCGGGTGTAGGCACTCACCGGCTTGCACAGATCTCAACAAATGGAAAACATGCCTATCTTGGGGATTACGAAGCCACAAGAAAGCGACTTAAGCATGTCTCATCCCATCTTGAATGCTTCCATGGTGGCAACTGGATATTTGGTAAGGAACCTCCGTCAAGTCGCATTTTTCTTCTGACTGTAATTCATTTTGTAGGTGGGAGGCTGTTAGACAATGACACCATTGTCAACATCGGACTCCAGCTTGTCGATGGGTGTTGGAACACCTATGCGAGTACTACGTAAGTCCGCTGACATTTTCACCTACCCTCGCTCAATTCAGCCAAATTATTGTCAGGACGGGAATCGGCCCAGAAGCATTTGCCTACGTATCAGAAGATGGAGCCTACACTGGTGGCGAGACTGCTACGGCCGCACAACTCAAATTCAACGAAAAGCATGGGTTTTACATCACTGCCGGTCATTACATACTCCGACCTGAGGTCCTCGAATCCATTTTCTACGCGTGGCGAGCTACGGGAGACCCGAAATATATCGCTCGAGCTGCAAGCTTTTTACAGAGCATCAAGGAATTTCTCAGCGTTTATGGAACTGTCTCCGGGATTCAAAATGTCGACGATGTCGAGTCAGATAGGATCAATGTCATGGAGAGTTTCTGGTTCGCCGAGGTGCTCAAATATCTGTTGGTATTTTCATGTCCATTGACAGTATCTTTTCCCTAATGCGGCCTCAATTTAGATACCTAGTATTCGACAACCCCAATCACATCAGCCTCAACGAATGTAAGTTGTCTACGTATTGCAGATCGATATCTTTGTGTAATGTCTCTTTAGATGTCTTTAACACAGAAGCACATCCGTTCAAGCTCTCTCAGACCGCTTCAAAGGATCATTACGGCAGTCGTGTATTCATGACTAAGACGTCGAGTACACCCTTCCGGGTGAACAAGGGCAATATCCCCGAGATCAGCCCGGTAGCGAACATGTCTTCCCTCAAGGTCCTTCAAGGCATGCGACGTTGGTGGTGAAACAATGATCGCCGTATTCGCCATTTATCCTACATACTATTCGTTCATACATACGGTCTCTACTGTAGTACACTCTGTCTGCACCTACTCTTTAGTCTACATTCCTTCACAGGATCCTCTCTTTTGTTATATCTGACATCGGCGGAATAGAAAACCTAGTGCACAAAAGGATATCATTATTAAAACCGTGCCCTTCTCCGATGGTGTTCATCTAGGAGGTCTATATTGCTACTATTACCACGTTGTAATATTTAGGAAACACAGAAATGGGATTGCAGGTGTCTTCGATAGATACTTAAGAACTCATTACATACGTGTCCCGTGGCTTAGTTGGTTACGGCGTCCGACTGTTAATACTCTCATCGGAAGATCGAGAGTTCAAGTCTCTCCGGGACAGTCTAATGTTTTTTCATCCGTTGATGTCTGTCTCCCAAAATGTAGCAGCGCATTTCCCCTCTTCTTATGTATTTTTGTCTTTTCGGTCCGTTCGTGTTCACCACTATCTCCATGTGTTTTAGCTCATCTCCCATGTGTTCGCCTTGCACATGCTTCCCATAGCGATCTACGGGCGCTCAGGTGGCGATCTATACGTAGGCGTGTCGTGTCCCGGCTTTGACTTTGATTCTCGCATTTTCCAAAACCATCCCTTCGAGGTCTTGATGCGGTGCTTTTCCTATATTCTTCCGTTTTCGCCACGTATGCACTACTATAGGTGCTCTAGTGGATGCTTTTCAAGCTACATCTGATCTTGCATTTCGCTGAGGTTGCGCATGGACTCTACGTCGATTAGAAATGATTGTCGTTCAATTTGCGACGTCCTGATATCAAGTGACACGGTCTGACAATACTATTTTACACGATAGCTTGGCTGAAGTCCAGCCTCATGGTCCAATATCTCTCTCTCTCTCTTTTTACCCTCACTGCGTTTACCGAACTTGGAATCACACACCGCGTCGTCGAACCACGCGCTGCAACAGTCATGGGACAACTTATTATCATCCATGTGACAGAAGAGTGACCCAGAACGCGTCTATCCGTCATGTGTGGCCAAGCTAATTCTGTGATCTTACTCCTGAAACCTATTTCAGGAACCCCTCCGATTCAAAATACTTAACGTCCCGACACAGTGGTCTGAAAATAGTAGGAATTTCCGCGGTTCATCGACTATCCTCGCGAAGATTGCCACGGTGAGATGTTTACCAACAAATCATGAGGGTAGGTACTAGGTGTTCTTCGAATTCTCTTCACCCATGCGCCCATACGAAGAGTTGCCAACATAATCGATGGAAAATGCTCACCGCGGTTTTACCCAAAGTCCCGAGTGCCAGGTGATCCGAACTGCACTCCGCGAATCCCATAAGAGCCCTCGAGTGCTTCATGAACTACCCGAACACAACTTAAGCTCCTTCGCTTCCCTTCCATGTTGGCCCATCGCGCAGCTACGCTTTTCCTTGCGCTCTCCGTTCCTGCTACTTTGGCAGCCAACGTCCAAATTTCCGATCTACGACTGCCTCCGAGTGCTGCTGGTAATAAAGCTGCAGTGACGAAGATTTTCACCGATAGTTATTCCGCATACAAGTATATCTTGTTGACCTGTTTCCTACCCACCGCTTCATATCACGAAAATTCATCCTTAGGAAATTTGCCTTCGGGCATGATGACTTGTCTCCCTTGAGTCGAAGTCCGTCCATTCCTTTTCCAGTAGAATGATTGCTCATTGAGTTATTCTAGGTTTCTCGGACGAACGAAACGGTTGGGGTACGCAGCAATATTCAAACCTCTCCCTTCATACTGTTGATTGATATGCATCTGTTGTGTTAGGTGCAAGCATCGTGGACGCGATGAGCACTATGGTACGTGCTCTGCTTTACAATTGACTTGGATGCAGAAGTTTATTTTCCATAAAAGTATATCATGGGGTTGGACGTGCGTCTGCATCGCAATCCTTGTGCCCTCATTGACTGGTAGTATGCCTGATCATCCCCTCTCTCCCGGTTTAGGACCTGTTCCTAGAAGCAGTGAACTTTTCAAGCCATATCGACTTTAGCAGATCGCAAACTCCTGATACTGTCAGGTATTACTGGTTCCTTCTCTTGAAATGTCTCTAAAAACACGTTTCTAGTGTGTTTGAGACCACAATCCGATATTTAGGAGGTTTGTTGAGCGCGTTTGAACTCAGCGACCAGAAATTTCCCGTTCTTCTGGAAAAGGCAAAGGAAGTCGCTGATAAAATGGCGTTTGCCTGGGCTGGGGTAAGCGATTACGTTTGTTTCTTACGTCCCATTTCGAATGGCCTTCGAAAATTGTCATAGAAAAACGTGATTCCTTTCGGTTTCGTTGACTTCTCCATCAACTCTCCTACCATAGCCACTGTATGTGGGCGAGTAAAAACTTCCTATGGCCTTGCTGATGTCAAATCTGATACAAGTCAAACATTGCGGAAGCTGGCACAGTGAGCGATTCATATTGGGTGGCAATGATATTTGCATTCAGAGCTTACTTTTGTTTGTTAAGCTATCCCTGGAATGGTCGACGCTATCGTCTCACACTGGAAACCAGACCTATGCTGATCTCAGTGTGGGATCCGTTCGCCATATCGCAAACCTTGTACGTGTCCGTACGGCCCTAGTTCTCTATGCTCGTTCTGACACTTATCCAGGCTGACCCCCTACCAGGTATGATCATTTCATTTGACCTAAGTAGCTTTGACAGCCTGATCACGGGTTGTGTGACAGGTCTACCTGCACAGGGAATAGACCCACAGGGTGGGGTATCTGTTGGGGGTTATGTCGTAAGTTGAGCTTCCTTTGCCGCTTTTCGCCACTTTCTCGTACGTGTTAAGGATCCAAGACTGATTGACTCTTGCGTACCCAACAGACGTGGGGCGGCGGTTCCGACAGCTATTTTGAATACCTCATCAAATACGCGCGGCTTTCAAATACGAACGACCCGTTGTTCGTTAATGCGTGGCACACGGCCGTTGATTCCTCGATCAGAACACTCTTAAGAGTAAGGATTTATATCTACCTTTTGGTTTTACTGTAAGTGGGATGTGCAGACTTCGACCGTTCAAAACCATCTCTACTTGGCCGACTTTGATGACTCAAGGCAAATTCGTCACATCGGCTCTCACTTGGCGTGTTTCAACGGCGGAAATTGGATTTTGGGTTTGTCCTTCTTGCGCTCCATCAAATGAGAATCTGAATCGTAACAGGTGGTAAGTTGCTAAACAACAATACCATTGTCAACATTGGTCTGCAGCTCGCCGACGCATGCTGGCACACCTATTCGAGCACCCAGTATGCTGACTTTGTGTACAAACCTCATCAGTCAGAACTCCTTCTGAAACTTCTGATATCCTAGGACTGGAATTGGACCTGAATCTTTCGCATACATCTCTTCCGATGGCAATTTCACAGGTGGCAATCCCCCGAGTCTCGCCGACCTCAAGTTTTATTCCAAACATGGGTTCTACATAACTAATGGGGTATACATCCTGCGCCCTGAAGTGCTGGAAACGAATTTTTACGCTTGGCGCGCGACGGGTGATACGAAATACCTTGATCGCGCCGCGAGCGCCATTGCTAGTTTCAATAAGTTCTTGCAGACGCCGACGGGGTATGCAGGGTTGACTGATGTGAATAACATTGCGAACGGTCTCATAGATGACACGGAGAGCTTCTGGTTTGCGGAGGTGTTAAAGTATCTGTAAGTCGCATATTTATGTTTGCGAATGATCGGGTTAACAGGCTGTGGCCTCCTCAAATAGATATCTGACTTTTGACGACCCCAACCACATTAGTTTGGATGAATGTAAGTCAATCCGCTGTTGTCTAGTTTGTCACTCATCCTGTTCTGGCAGATGTATTCAATACGGAAGCCCATCCATTCAAGGCCCCCCCTCCGAAGCCCTTCTATGGCACCGACACAATTCTCCCGGGCAAACCCTTTAAGGTACAATCTGGCCCACCACTCCCGGCCATCAGCCCCAGTCGTTTCGACACGGGATTGAGGAGTCCTTAGTAATAATCGTTCAGAGGAGAAGGACAGGAGCATATGCCACTCGCAAAGAAAGAAATAATTGAGAAGACTCAACAAACTGTTAACTACATGCAGCAATAGGTTCTATGTCAGCAAGGATACAAAATGATCAAACTTATTTACGGTTGATTCTGGTATCACCGATTTTTGAAAGTGCCTGCTTGCCAGCAAGAATCGTGACCAGACCAAGAATTGCGCCGTACGAGAGGACCTGTCCGAGTTTAAGGTCGATCCAGTATCGCACCAAGAGCACCTCGAAAGCTCCAAGTGTTAGAATGAAAGGAAAAATACTGGGTGAGAAAAGATGGGGGACGCGAGGAATAACCTGGCTCCACTATATATCCAAGTAAACATAGAGAAAGTATTAGATAATGTAGAATCCATACCAAAGCGAGGAGGACAGCCCAGGGAGCGACGACTACCGCGGAAAATATCGCTGAGATAGGACGAGGGGGCATTTTTTGGTCTGGACGGAAAATGTGGTGGATCTCAGGTAATGAATGGAAGTTGGGTTCTTCTGGGTGGACAGAGGGTGGTTGCGAAGCGGGGACGACGAGTTCAAAGAGCTCGATTTTCAGAGGTGAGTACAGAGGTGATCCAATTAAGAGAGTAACTTTGAGAGGCGCGTCAGAGGTCGGGGGGAGTGACAATGGAGGCTTGGCCATGTTCTATGGTGGCGTTAATGAATATTTGATAACAGACTATGAGAAGTATATTGCACCAGTTCAAACTTTGCTTTGCCACCGTTCGTCACGCGAACGGGTTGAATACCCTCCTCGCCCGAGCGCTCGTCATAGAAACGAAGGAACGTCTGGTGAGGCTGAACGCCCTTTCCGCTGTCTTTCTCCACGACTTGGAACGTCAATTTCAGCGTATCAGCCTTGCCCAGTGTCACAGGTGTCGATAGCGGTTGGATCAACGAGATCCTATATATATTTCATTCCGTATGAGTATATCCCTGCAGTGACGAAGCAGGACACACTGTTCAGATCGCAACTGTGAGCCTGTAGACGAGGTAACAAGAATTTTTGGAGTCTGTAGAGTAAGAACGGCGGCCTGCGCGCTGGCAATGAGCAGCACCACGATAGGAAGGAAGAACATTGCGATGGCAGAACTGAAGGTCAGAGACCTTGGATTCAGAACGCCGACGTGTAAGTGACAATCTGACCACGTGACCCTTAATTACTTCACGATCATTGTTTCGTAGTAACGAACAGTGACACTTCTGAAAACTCTTTCACGTTGTCTTTCGATCAACCGTGTCCAGTTTCTTCCTTTTGTCTCTTATTCAATTATGGTTGAAGATATTGAAATGCGTGTAAGAGTTAATCTGCTTCAAATTGATTGAAGTTCAACAATCTAGGCTTCCAACCGGTCGTCGGAACCGAACGACTTGGACTGGATTCGTGTCACCAGCACCGATGGGTTTTCTTACATTGTTCGGCGCAAGGTCGCCAATGTAAGTGGCACGATGCGGAGCATGCTTGACGAGAGTAGTATGTCGCGTCTCAGAACTATGTTCGTCGTGGGCCACCAACCTTCTTTCTTTCTTTCTTACAGGTAGTTACGCAGAAGCTGTGACTAGGACCTGTCATATCAACGAACGGTACGTGCTGTACGCGTCAGAACCAGCTTTGTATCGGTCCTCATGTGCGATATTCCAGGGGCGTCATCGTTGAGAAGATGCTTGAGTATATGGCGTTCAAGTTACACTATCAGGATGCGGGACCTAAAGAGGACATACCGGTCATTGAGTACATGGAACGGCTACCCCCGGAAATCGTGCTGGAGCTGTGAGTATCAGTGCCTTCTTGTTCTTTCATCGTACTTACGATGCGGAAAGGCTCGTTGCTGCTGATTATCAGGATGGTAAGCATCTGGTCCATAAGGGTATACCGACTGCGAACTAAGACCTTCAACATATGAAGTGTGAACACTTTTCCTGGCGTTACGTCGAATATCCTGTCCTGTCGTTTCTGCGTGGATGGGTCGAATATGAAGACAAGAGATAGAAGTTGTGGTTGAAGTACGCATTTCACTACCCAGTAACAGGTACGGGGGGTGTTATTTCGTCTTCTACAATATGATGATGGCCATGGCATACCGAGCCATACCGAGCCATACCGAGCCATGACATCCCTAGTGTAGGTGCTCATGATACCTTCTATCTTTTGCCGTCCTTCTATTGCTCTGAGTGACGAGCAATTTTCCTCATTCTATTGCTGTCTACTCCAGATTTTCCTTTGTTCCCAATGTTTTCGTATTCGTACATGTGTATTTCACTGGCAGTGGCATATAGTTTGACCTGATGATTGCCACTATTTCAAATGTTTGTGCCGTGTAAGTGTCTCGATAGCTAAGTGGTATAGCATGCGATTGCAGTTTCTGCATACATATATCGCAGGGTCCGGTGTTCAATCCACCGTCGGGACTGGTTCTAGACTAACTTTTCTTGTCTTTGTTTTCTGTTGTCTCCTCGATGATTGATCAAATACAAGACAAATTTTTTTCATGCTATTTATGGTACGCAGGGCCGTGTATGAAAACTCAGGTGAAAGAGCACCGAGGAAGATTCAGACACCTGAGAGTTTACTTGAGTGGAACATCTAACTTAGGACCATTTCACGCGACAATGTGTCCAATTGTATTTGAGGCCTGGGACATAGCACGCATTTAAATAGACGACAATGATAGTCTTGTGATAGGTAAAGCGACCTTGATCTAAGTATGTATTCGCTACTCTTCCTGAGTCCTCCACATCCCTTGATAGTGGCCCCACCGGGCAAGGTGCAATAACAAATTAAAACAAGCCTAATCGACCAGCCCAACAACTTGAAGCTTGAAGCTCGATAGTTGTGCTATTCCTTCTGAGCGACAAACCACCCACTAACCCATAATAGGTAAGTAGGGTATTTTAAATTTAGCAAGGACTAACAAGCGTTCTCATGTGGTGATTGCGTGGCGTTCCCAAACCATGGATCAAAGAGGTCCAAAACGTGCAAGAAAGAGGCGAAAGGTTGAGCAAGGTAGACCACAAGAAGATACGACATTTCTTAAGACGTTTGGGCAAAGCTTGTGTGGACCGATAATATTGAGAGGACCAAAAAGAAGTCCCGACGGTGGTTCGAACACCGGACCCTGCGATGACTACTAGAAGACTGCAATCGCATGCTATACCACTTAGCTATCGAGACCTTATTAAAATGTGGTTTGAAATATAGGATACACAAGAATTACACAACATTGGACCATCACAATACGCGCTGGACGCGTCACCCTTGATCAGAAATCTTGTTCACACTCTCTCAACATGCCCGACGTCGAAATGAAGGGGTCAGACACCAAGCCCAAGGATGAAACAAAGAAAAAGGACGAGAAAGAGAAAGAAGAAGTCCCCAAACCTGTTCCCCTTACTCCTGTGGCCGAAATAAAGGCTAACATTGCTCTCATCGAGCGAGCCGTCTCGACCCTTGAACCACGTTTCACTCATCGAGTCCTGCGTACATTGACCTCCCTGCGGAAACGTATAGATGCAACGGTTCTCAGGACTGCTATCGAGCAAGTCTACGCTAAAGGTCGGTGTTCCCTTGTACCGGTGAGAGGATGAGACCCACAACCACCGTTTCCAGACGTTCCTGAGAAGAAAGTTCTGCTATCATGGGTCCCAGAAGGGACTTCTACAGACCATGAGATGGATGTAGACTCTACCAACGGTCTAAATAACTCTGCTGCACCAGTTGCATCTGTACCTGTCCCGGAGGGAGAGATATACCTCCGCCTCCTCATTCTACATATCCTTCTAACGTCACCGTCGACGTATCAGAAGGCTCTAGAATTAGCCGTTGAGACTGTGCAGAAGATGCAGTCACTAAATCGTAGAAGTATGGACCCCATTGCTGCTAAGATCTGGTTTGCGGTTGAGAGGGCATACGAACTCGGCGGCGAGCTTGCGGATGCTCGACCGTAAGTATATTTCTGGAATATCAGCTGTTTTATTTCTTCTCATCTACATATCTTAGACTATTCCTTGCCGCTCAAAGGACTGCGTCTCTTCGTCACGACGATGAAACACAAGCATCCCTTATCAATCGCCTCCTCCGAAACTATGTACACTATAACCTTTACGACCAGGCGGACAAACTCGTCTCCAAAACGACATTCCCTGAATCCGCCAGTAGCCCCCAATTTGCTCGGTACCACTACTATCTCGGCCGTATAAAAGCCGTGCAGCTCAATTACAGTGAGGCCCATACGAACCTTCAACAGGCGATCCGTCGTGCTGCTCAGCCAAAGACTGCACCCGGTTTCTATCAAGCTGTGCACAAGATTTTCATTGTTGTGGAGTTGTTGATGGGTGAGATCCCTGAGCGCAGCCTTTTTCGCCATCCTGTACTTGAGAAGGCTCTTGAGGCGTACTTTGACATCGTAAAAGGTATGTCGTAAAGCATGATTCCCAAAGACATTCAACCAACACACTTTCTATCAGCCGTCCGCACAGGTTCACTATCTCAATTCCAAACAACCCTTTCGACGCACACTGCACAATTCGAAGCGGACAAAACCTATACTCTCATTGTACGACTGCGCCAGAACGTCATCAAGACTGGTATACGTCGTCTGTCGCTCTCCTACTCCTGCATTTCCCTGCGCGATATCTGCTTGAAGCTCCACCTCGATTCAGAGGAAGATGCAGAATATATCGTGGGCAAAGCCATCCGCGACGGCGTCATTGAGGGTAGGATCGTGCACGAGAAAGGGTGGATGGAGTGTACGAGCCAGAAAGATGGGTATGGACCTGAAGTTAGCGAGGCGTTTTCTCGTAGGATTGGGTTCTGCATGCAGCTTCATAATGAGAGTATCAAGGTTTGTCGATGTCTTCTCTTTTTTTGAGTGTACGTGTGTCTGATCGAGGCTTTAGGCTATGAGGTACCCCTTGAATGCTCATCGGAAGGAATTGGCTGCTGCTGAGGGAGCACGCGAACGTGAGAAGGAGCTAGCCAAGGAGATTCAAGGTGGAGAGCTAGACGATGATGCGATGGGCGGTCCCGACGGTTTCTAACTGGTCAAATACCTCTGTAGATATGTAGGTATCAACCGTACCATCAGAGTCAAGTTGCGATCAAAGTTGCAGCCCGATGATGTGATGGCAATTATGTAACAATTAAACAGGAATCGGCGGAAAGTGCTTTGAAGCTCGAGACACCAACTCCTTCATGCATTCATTCTTTACACGACTTCTACAACGAGTCCGTCCTGTAAGAAACTGCGCTAGCTTTGGGCGACTACCATGGACTTATTTCGTTGCTCAAGATTCGATATGTGGGACAAGACCTTGTCGGTACGTATCATCGACGCGCAATCATTTCCCCGACTTCATGCACGTACGTATAGGGAACCGGTTTTATGAGCAAGCCAACGCCGCAAATGGTACACTTATTACTCGTCCTTAACTACAAGCTTGACCAACGAAACACCATGCAGGACGTTCAAGACGAACAGTGCAGTACCGGAACCCCGGAGAGGTATGGCAGTACATCGGCGGCGGAAAGAGGCTAGCAAGTGCGTTTCATACCCTAAGTTCTACAGCAGCGTAATGTAAGTAACACCGGCGCAGTTCAATGGTCCTCCTGGCTTTCACATACGCGGCAACATCCCCCGACACTCGAGGTACGTATGTGTCTACGTGCCCACTACATAAATATCCCATTTCAAAACCGCGCTTCTTTGTACTTGTAACACAGGAGCTCGAAATGGATGCAGAGCGCCAACGGCGTGTACAGGCTAACGCGGCACTGATTGAAGCTCGCGATCGGGAGGAAAAGGCCCAGTTAATCCGACTACAGCAGGAGACCAATACTACGAAATCAATTGAAAGCCCACAAGACGCGATTGGAACACATCAGCGAGAGACACGGTATTCGTCGTCGAAGCATCCACGGTCCGAATTGACTGCTGAACACAAGGGTCCGCTCCCCAAGATGGGTACTGGTGCAGATACGTATGAGTCCGAAGCTTGGACGCCACGTACCCGCACAAGAGGCGGGTAAATACGCACATAGCACGCGGAAATGATCTTGTGTGCTCCATTCAAGCTCCATTTTCCATGTTCTGGTTTAACATTGGGGTTCCCTGTTTACCTTGATCGAAGGGTGTATGTACATATTCCAGGACCGTTCAGGAGACTTATCTACATAATGCTCAGGAAGTGAGCTGAATAGATATCATTATACAATCAACGTATTTGGATGTACTGTAACATGCATTGAAATTGCGGATCTTGGAATGATCTTTCAAAGTCACATCAACTTGTTTGTAACCGCCGATTTCAGAATTACGGGTTTCCTGTAAATACTCGCCCATTCCACTCGACGAAGCTTGTAACAATCAGAAGAATACTTATGACATGGTCAATAGAAAAGCCTCTGAAACGTGTTATCACGTCTATTGTAGAGATGTGAAGTGACTGTTGATATTGCGTTTCTGTGGTCATGAAGAAGGCTTCATAATGCTGTTCATGGTGTGGACCGTTGTATAGTTACAATGTTCGATATGTGCCGTCCTTAGATGTCTATCCTGAAATCACTTATAAAGGAGATCCAGTGCCCAAATCGAAATCAATCTCCCTGAAAATCTTCGAAGTGTCACACACACTTAAGATCTGCACGCAGGTTGTCTCTGCCGTCTTCGAGGCTTCGATCCAGAATTTACCCCAACGTGATATCGTTGAAGTGTATAGACACTGAGTAGTTGACGAGCAACTAAGCAACTAGTTTCTAGATTCCTTGGGAGACTCGCGATTCCTCCGCGTTATTCTCGGGCCCTTCACGTTCGAAGTTGTGCCTGACGGCTTTTGTGTGCCTTGGGATAAAGAGGTGGAGGTCCCTCGAGGTTGAGGTCCGTCACTACAAAGGCAACCCTAAATCAGTTACCCTTGTTTCAACGTCGAATGCTTGTGACATACTACACGTTCTGGACAGGCACTTCTTCTTCTGTAGTCGGTTCTCTATTATCTACAGTCGGTTCCCTATTACAAATGTAGTTTACATCCGGCAAATCGATCATACAAGAGACTAACCTTTCTGACTCTTTTTTGTCGACGCCATAGATTAGAGACCAGAAAAAATTCAAGAGGCACCTGTCCAACACTTGCTGTTAGAGGAGTCTAACGAAGGCAGAGTTGCGAACTCACCTCATAATATTTACAAAGGTGGATTTCAGGTCCAGACCGGCATCCGGTGTCACGCTCTGTTGTTGCACTTTCGAAGCATTACTCATTTTCAGTATCAGTGTTGTGAGAAGTCCAAATGCTGCGGGATGTTTTGGACTGCACAGTAGATGACTGTTTATAATGACTCCCCGTGGAGTATACCACTTTATAACTGCACCGCCATTGCTTCTTTGACATAGCATATGTAACAGCAATTTTTCAGACTAAACTGGAGCTTTCGGAGCGTAGGTACTGGAAAAATTGACTTTCTGATGACGAGCCCTTGTCTTGGACTTGAGTTACCCAAAATATCCCTTTGAGGAAAGCCACGAGATCAGGTGTCCAGCAAAGAATAAAGTGATGTCGGCATCGATCAGTGCAGTGTGACTGAGCGAAATTAAGTATTGATTGTTCATCGAAAGGAGATAGCTGTGAATTGAGAGATTCGTGCCACGTTTACTATGATATCAAGAAGCGCGTAACTAGGCACCACAGGGCTAAGATATAAGTTCAGATGGAGAGCAGGCAACAAGAAGCGCGGGGAGTTCTAAGAGGAAAGATGTTCAACCGGCGGGCGTTGGGAGCGCATCGCTCTTTCAAAGTTTGCGTGGCCTTCGGTCAGATACGTACCCCATCAATACTTTACATAATACAGAACAATAATCGGCCTTTACCGAAGCGTAACAATTTGGACTTGACAAAGTTGTAAGTACTGATGTACTCGACGCGGAGGAAATCCGACGATTGCAGGTTAGACATTCAATATTCAATACTCAATGGTTGATACACAGTACGTTGATATCACAAACAGCTGTTGTACGCTGTCACAATCTCATTGCTAATATGTCGACAGCACAGAAAATAAGAACGATACCAAACAGCCAACACAATTGCAAGATTCACTCAGTGTGAATACAGGATTCGAAGACTCCTCAGCGTCTCCTCAGGTTCCAAAAGCGATCAACAAATCGGAAGACGAGCTAGAATCGCCTTCTCCGTTTCCCAGGTTGAAGCCTTCCGATATCTTGTTGATCCCAGCTCATCCTACTTAGTAGTGGGCGTCCGCGAGGGAGGGTGACCACCCTTTCATCTTCTGCATCTTCTACAACAGCAAAGCCCCACAAACCAAAATGAATTCTTTCTACACCTATGGAGGTTTCATAATACTTTATGGCTTGTTATCTCGTGCTTACGATCAAAGAGACTTCACTTCAAAATATCACAGACGGCAGTTCACAGCGTAATGCCCGAAACACTATGTATTGAGCCCCGTCGGTACAAGCACTCGGTAGACTCATCCAGAGTCAACTTCAGAAAGTCCTGGGGACAATGACCAGCTCATTGCCCTCAGGTGGAGGCCTTATTCCCGGACTCTGAGAAGGTTTTTGCTAGTTGAACTCTTCTGTGTTCAGAATGCGGTTATCCAAACTTCGCTCCGTTCTCATCGCGTTGTCACTGGAGGTCAAATGATCCAACTCACTTGTCACATTAATTTTCTTCGTGTCAAAAGCTCACGAAATTCGTGTCATAAAATCGACAAATAGGGCTTATACTGGTTCAAACTCTCATCATTCCCAAGTTTTTCCGATTCTTTTATGTGTCATCACGGTCAGCTGGCCTATTCAGCGCCATCTTGATGCCGAAGGCGTGGACAGGGCGCCTTCAAAAACCGTTGTAAGTTCTTAGACCCGGCTGACCCCTGCTTTCCTTCGGTTATTACTCTAGGCTCATAGCTTACAGATTTCGAACTCCATTTCGCTCTCGTCTAATTCTGGCTTCAGTATGGACGGCTTTATCAACAAGATCCTGGGAGAAAACCAAAATCCCGGAAAATATGATTCGAAATCAACTGTAGTTCATTCTGTGGGGTAAGATCATATCGATGATATATAGATTCTATTGGTCTCAACATGTGCTGGTTAGTCAGCTCGTTGATCATACTAGTCAATATATGCCGAATGGTCCAGGATCGGCGATGTGCGTCATTCTCAACAATTGTCAACCTCGAACAATCCGTAGTTGAATAACTACCATTTTCAGACCGGTTCCAGAAGAGTGCGTTTCATTGACCTGTTTCCTTAGCTTACACAAAGGGGCTCCTGACTGGTGTGAGTAGACCCAGACCACGAGGGTTCCCAAACACCAATATCCAGTCGACCGTTAAAACCCCCCAACCAAACACCGGAACCAAAAAGCTCGGGCCAAAAATCACGCAAAAGCAAAGCATGCCTGATTCTGGGGCAGCTGGCCCGCAGTGACCAATCAAGAGATACATACCGCCTGGCTACTGTTCGATCATGAGAATGTCACTCCACATATACAAAAAATTTATAAATCCGTTCTTTCATCTAACTATAGAACAAAGCCGGACCCTCACAAGGCAAACATTGTGATACTTGGCGAATGACACGACAGCTTTTTCGAGTCAGAAGTCGATGAGAAAATGGTGTTTTAATAAAGATCGTTCACGGAGTGTGGTGATGCAAACGTTTTAGAGCGTACATTCTGTCACAAAATTTACTCAGGGCCTATTCGTGAATCGGTTAAGGCGGATCAAGGACATGGTTGGTAGTCTCCGTTGTGGTTAGATGTAAGTACATCAGTGGCTTTTTGTGACATTTACTAATTTGACCCATGACATGACTTGGAGCTATGTATATACTTGGAGAGTTGGGCATTCGACCTTTGAAAACCGAGGCCCTCAGGCTGTTTTCGCTTATGCTTGTACATGGCTTGAGATTCTACCGGATATCATCTAATTCAGTATCAATCTCCTTTCAACTCGGAAGAAATCGCCACCTTTGCCCTATTGATGTACGTGTATCTCGGATGATCGCTTTCAAAAGACTCGTTTCTGTCAGTCGTGGTCCCAGCTTCTAAGAACCCCTCCAAATACATCACAGGAATTGCTGTTGCAAATGATGGCGGTGCAAGCTTCAAAAACGAGTAGTTTCGATCGTTATAAACAATCATTTGTGCTAACTGATCTCGATTCCAAACATTCACTGTGCACTTGTTGAACCACTAAGAATGGACAAAACTGTGGATGCCCAACGCCAGGCTGTGACACGAAACTCGAGTTTGAAATCCACCCTCGTAAACGCTGCGGTGTGAGTATACAATTCTGATTTCGTATGGTTCATCCAATAACATATTGTTGGACTATGGGACAGGCGCTTCATAGAATTTTTCAGGGCTCGAATCCATGCCAAGAAAGCGCCAACAAGGTTGGTACCACTGTACGATCTTTACCAGATGTACAAAATCTTTTCAAGAACTTAATGAAGGTATAATAGTGAACCAGAGGAAAGGTATGTAATAAGCATCTGGCGTTCGATGAGGTTTAATTGATTGAGTGTTGATTTTATGTAGGCCTCGAGGAATCGCTGGGGCGGGAGCGCAAGCCACTCCAGCCCAACCGCCACGCCCGACTCGGCCTGTAAAAACTGGGCCGGTAATCACCAGGAGGAAGAGTGACTCGTAACCCTTGAAGGCACCACGTTCGTTTGGCTGTTGCTGGACATCCGAGTCGTCTACTTCGACATGATATATATATATATATACCGCAAAGTTTGGTTAGCGTCATGAAGATCTCTTTATATACTTATGGACAGTTATGGTGAAAATTGATTCGAAGGAAGCCTTTAGGATGGCAAGAGCGCAAGGGCCCAGAGTCAAAGCATTGAAAGCGCTCGAGGAGATCTCGGATTGAGCCAAATTACAATGTACAATCAGCGCCTGCACATATAATGTCTCTTTTTTATGTCCAATGTGTCAGTTTACAACCAAGTTATGTATCGATGGTCGAGAATAGGTTCCGTTCCGAGGAGCACTGCCTGACATGCTTAGCATACATAGCACACCAAGAAAATCTAGAATTCACAGCTATGTACTGGATTCCTGTGCTGAATGTTTAGTAGTCAAAAGACCATGTACATACATATTAGGGCATGAGAGATGTGGAGGCTTTGATCAGCCTGAGTGTCATACGCTTCGATCAAGATTTAACTGAGAACATCCAGATTCCCAAGGTCCATACATAGCCCCCATACTTCAAGACATGATATGTATCTGCATAAAAGGCGGAGCTCGGAGCAATAACTTGAAGGTCATCTCCAGGTGCGGCCACGTGCTATTGAACAGCCTCCTTGCAGTGTCCACGCCATTCATACTTACGCATCCTGGGGAGTGGGTTTTTGTCGCAGTCGGGAACCGTTTCTGACCGAGAGCTGCGAGGTTACTCCTTTGGCTCACATAACTTTATAAGTCCCAAGAAGTGCTTTGGACCGATGTGCACCTTCCAACGCGCGTTCGATTAATTTTGCCGTGGGTCCAACGTGGGTGTCTGGATCATCGCGAGCTTCAATCAATGCCACATGCCGTTGACGCTCGACGTCCATTTCGATCCTGTATTACAAGCATTACAAGTACAAAGTCAGCGATGTAACTCGTCTATATGGCCCACGTATAGTTGAAGGCTGAAGGCGAGAAGAGCTGTGAGGGTTGGGTGGTCGTGTGGATGTTCGAAGCGATGGCTGTACCATAGCCACCTGCAGCACGAGTGTACAGTACTTATCCCTAATGGGCGTGTCCTAATAAGTATAGCAACCGTTTCGAGTTCACAGCCTGACCCGATACATCGACAGTGCCAGCTTAGCGCTCAGCGCTCAACCCCTGAATATAGAGATTCGATATATAAACGTTCTGGAGACAAGAAGCCACGCTACCACCCAACTCAGACCATGGAGAAAGTCAACATCGCATCGTCAATTCCGTCTGCCCCTGATGCCAAATCAAGTTTTGCGTCCATCGCTGGCTCCATCCGGCACACAACCTCAAAGCACACAGGTAGATATGATAAAACGATTGAGTACGTTGACTATGATATTTTTTTCTAACTGAATGACTCATTATGTACATTTCTAGGGTCAGTCCTCAGAATTTCTCCATCATTGCGGGGATGTTCTATTCCTCCAGTGAACCATTGTAATTACAGTGCATATATATTCTTCCTGGTCATAGAACTCAAAGTTGTTAGGCCCAATTATCTGCCCCCGCAGTGGTCCGTCCATGTCCACCCCGAAGGCCAACTGTATTTTCTAAAGGACGCACCTATTCGCGTTGTTACCGAAGCCTACGTATGTGACCCGAACGTGATGGAGAAAGTTGAGCATTGGATCAAGGTGGTTGAAGATCTTCTGCCGCAGAAACAGATTGTTCTTTCAGACAAAGTTGAACTCTATGTTGAGATCGAGGGCAACGATTGTTTTTATTACTTCATTGATCATCACTCCCATACCGAATTTTGGTTGGACACTCTCGAAACAGAAGAGATGGGTATTGACCCGGTCTCTTCTCCGACTCACCTCAGTTTGTCACTCTTTTCTCTTTCGATCTATGTGACTTACAACTCGATGTGGCAGGATTGGCTCTACAAGAACTCTACTGGATTCACGTGGAATACTTCCCTAGCCATTTGGAAAACTTGGCTCCTCGCGTTCTCGAAGAGTTGATCAGCGTCTTCTCACATGCACTAACTGGTATTGAGATTCTTTACTCGCTTCTTGTGGTCAAACTCAACCCATGTCAGATCAAATGACCTCCAGAAACTCTACATTCCCTTATGAGGCAAGAGAATGTTCTAAATTCCTCAAGCTCCTGAGTTCTTTTAGAGGTGACTAGTTTTATAGGAAACTTGTGACAATAGTTTACATTGTATTCCAGGTCCATCGCAAGATGAATATATAAGATGTGTTATTGGTACGTGGCTCCTGCGCAGCATGAATCATTGATACTAATCTGATCGGAAACCACAGCGCGGCTGTGGCAACTTGTCTGTAAGTCTTTCTCCTTAGATGTTGATATAGAATGGGCGGGCTGAGTAGTTCAGTCAAACATAGATTTGAAACACATTATGGCGAACCACACGCGCGACTGTGTCGTGATCAGGCCATTCTCGTCGACACCGCACGGGAAAGTCGCTTACTCCGTGCGCTCACATCCCTACTGTCATTCAAGACCTCGGACAACTATGTCTCGCGTTTGAATGACATCTACGTCGACCACCTTGTTTACGCTCATCAATGGCAACAGTTCATGGAGCAATGCCTTAGAGAGTGGAAGACTTACTCGAATCTTGTGAGCCTCTCATTTTTACGCATTGAAATAATTTGGTTAATACTTGTTCTTCCAGACATTACTGGCACCAATGTAAGTCGATACTTGATGTAACGCAGCACCTCTGAAAACTGAACAACTCATAGATGCTGTCTTCTGTTCTTTTTTATGCCTACACTCCACATCTTGTCTGCGTTCTCTGCATTATGTTTTGGTGCTAGCTTGATCTCCTCAATTCTTCTGATACATCGCCACGAGACTCTGAAGAATGCAACCGCCAATGATGCAGTAGGTGTCCCATATGTAGGCACTATTGGACGTTACTGATAGCTCTTGCAGTTGATCTATCTTAATGGCGTGCGATCAGATAGGTTTAAATTCCAGTGGGTCGCCCTCGCCTATGCTTTTCCGAAGACAACCTTTTTATGGGGAGTTATTGGTTATATCTCTAATTGTTTTGTGGCGGCATCCGTCCTCGCCGTAGGGAATGTGGGATGGCTGCCTTACTTTTTAGCGCTTGTGGGCGTTTGCCTCCTCGCCATTGTAGTCTTCCAAGATATCACTACATCTGGGGACAAAATCTTGCGAATTCCTACTCTCAGGTGGTATCGAGTCGAAAAGTACGATTCTTCGCCGGTATGAGGTCATCCGAATCTCACGATCATGATCCCTGCGGATGAACCGCACAATCCCTCGATAACGGTTCTCGAGAAAAGACTTAGGGGAGACGGGAGTTTGGGACCTGGTGTATCAACTTGCTTCTCCTCTTTGTACTACTTACAGTAAACTTTAATTCCGTTGTCAGTTTATGAAAGGTGAGAACACCCTGTTCAAGTACCTGGCATAGGGATCACAGAGGTAGATGGGAAAGCTCCGACTGATAGTAACGTAGTCAGAAATAGCCATCGTCTTCGTTCAGTTTTGAAATCATACGACGCAGAGAGACCCAGAGCTCATCTGAGCGTCGAAAAACCATGAAAGCAACTTGTCGAGCCAGGCGCCGGCCATCATGATGAAGCAAGGGTCATACCCGATCGCAACAATCTTTGAAAATGTATTCAAGATTCTCAATACCCCCTTTCAAAAGTTGCACTATGGAGGCTTCAATGAGTTCGATGTCGCCAACAACGAGCGGAGAGTGGGTGCCTGTTAATTGTCAATGTACCTAATTTCTTCCAAGTCAAATATAGCCGCAGACTTGCAGTGATTTCATGATTTGTAGTTGAAGATCACAATTCTCCTCCAACTACTATGTAGTAGCTTCCAGTGTGGCATGTGGTTCATGAACATCGGGGAAAATGGCTATCTTGAAACGAGGGCACCAAAGATGATAAAACTTTTTTAGATATTTGAAACACTGGAAGAGGCCCCCCTCACGCCTGACAGAATCCTCCGTGACTTCCAAAGAAAAAAAGCAAATTCTCGATTGAATATAGTTCCAAATCGAGTAAAGAAACTTGCGTGCCTCATGGCCATTTGAGTTGCAGAGACGCTGTAAACGGTCGAGTGGTCGGTCCTTGGACGGGAAGCGCTTGACTTTCGAGTTGAAGCATTGGGAAGTAAATATGGGCGGCAACCATACGTGCAACATTCATGGGATCGCGATGTGGATGGTTCGTGAGCGCCGAATATTTAATGTTCGAGAAGGGTCATTGCGTCGACTTTGACCTTCATATAATTAGCTTGAGGCAAACGTTATGTATTAGAATGATAGAGCAGAACACAAGCGAAGATCTTAGAATAGTACTTGGTAGATAATTTATGGATGATGGATGCTGACGCTGATGCTTCTGTCTTGCTGCCTATTGTTCGAGCTTCATTGTAAACATTATCAGCCAAGAGAACACACAAGACACCCATAGCTGTGAAGATCCCTTTCGACTGAGTGTACATGCTGGACGTCCGGGCATTCATTATGATCCTTTCTTCGTTTTAGACGATCTCTCCGGTACATGATCAGATAACTTTAACCCCTCGGCTCAGCATCAAAGGCATCTCAGAAGCACTGCAGCCGTCATCGCGCATGAGTTGATGATGTGCTTTCGTGACTCGTCGTTACGATGTCGGCCTGGGTGCCTGGGTCGCCGATTCAGACGCTGGGAATTGTGATTAGGACCGGGAAGGGTCGAGTGACTCGGAGAGTAGCATGGACGGGAAATTAGTATGAGAGGTACAGTTTGGATAGTTGACTTGTAATGTCTTCAGAGTGCGGGACGTACGTCAAAGGTAATTTTCGGATGAGAGACGCGCAGTAAATCTGTTGCGGGGAATCGACATAATACATCGTGTCTGCCCTCGCCGATAGTTTGACCAACCACGAAATCAGTCATGTCATGCATGACATGGCCGACGCCGAAAG
>JAGGAS010009407.1:0-21021 GCA_017657355.1 Termitomyces sp. K1Ac | reverse complement strand
ATCATTCATTCCATTATGTTTTTATGCGAAAATGATGTCTGCTCGTGTTTGTGACGATTCAAATACACGAGGCTACATACATACATACTTTACTTTACTTTGATAGTCGACCTGCTAGTAAGCTTCCACTTCAATCGCCGAGACACAACACGTTGTCGATACGCCCGTTGCACCTCTTCAACTAATCTACTATTAGTATTCGGACTTCTGGCCTGATTCGAGGGGTGACTTTCTGGACTTTCAAGACTAGAGGCATTTGTACAGATTTGTACTGGGACAATGAAGAGGTCATCTCCACACTTTCTCTGCAAAGTGTTAAAATATTTTCTGCACAGCCTTCTTCGAAAATTGATCCCTCTTCACCGTCTGCTGTCGATCTGGTCACGGCTGCGGTCATTCCTGGAAAAATCCTGGCTATCCTCGAAGCCAGAAGAGTCTCTCTCTGACGCACTGGTGATAAATCGGCCCTCCTGTCAATCAGAAACTGAGAACAAGCCTCCCGATATAGTGCAAAATGATAGCCATCCAATTTCATGCTCTGTGTACCTGCCTGCAAGTCCCTTACGTCTTGGAAGTGTCCCACAGAATCTGAACATCCTGCAACCGATGGAGAATGTAGACTACTTCCATCGGTCTCGCTCCCATTTGTCTCTTCCAACCTCCATCTCGCCTTATCATAGCTCCCAGATTTTCGTGTCCACCCAGTCGGAATCTCCTCCTATCTTAATTGGACCAGAACCCAATGTCCTTTCAGTTTTTGGGAACACGGAGTTTTCACATCCCAGAATACGGCCATTTGTTCCTGAACAATTACAGCGGTATGACAGAAATATCAAATTGTAAGGATTTTCAGCTAGAAATTTGAAGCAGAATATCTCCAACACTCGAAGCTTACTGATATTGGACAGACCCAAAGAGATATTTGAATATACGATTCCTCCCTTCACGACTTCATTTGATATGTAAGATGTCATCTTCCCTTGTTCGACCATCGTTTGAGTTCAGTCAGGCCCTTTATTCCTCCCGGATGGACGCCTTGCTTCCACCCTGAAGGAGCTCTTTATTTCTTCCACGAGGAAAAGGTAAGCTGCTCCTCTCAACTGTAGTAAAACACTATATCTTTCACATCTTACAGCGAATCTTTACGGATACAAACCTATACGAGATGGAGTTATTAAATCAGATACAATCCGACATCGCAGTCATCGAAGAATTTTTCCGCGTCCATAACGTTCAACGTCCGAGTAATATGGATCTCGTGCTCGATTTGGAAAAAACAGATAATGGGATTGATACCTTCTACTACTTCATCGATCATCCGACCCGTTGTGTCCTTTTCCTGGACAGTTTCGATGCAGCTGCGTTCCCCACGTGGCCCGAAGTCAAAGGAGTTAGGTCGCCTACCCACGTCAGTGAGTGTATGCAATATTTGCCAAGTCAAGTCATGTTTTAAATCATCCATAGAACATCAAGTTGAAACAAATTACTGGTGAGGTTGATTATAGAACTGTACTTGCTCGTCTTCGATATTAACGACTAGTCCGTCGCAAATCTAGGTACCATTGTCTAATGTTTCCCAAGTCCCTTGAGCTGTCGGAGGATATCATTCTCGAATTCCGTGATCTTGTCATACATTCCATGAGCGGTGGGTCTTAGTCCTGTGTTTCCAAGTTTCTTGCTCATTTTGAGGGACAGATCAGATGGTATCTCAAACTTCTGTCGTCCCTTTCAATGTCGATGACCTTCAGAAAGTCCTTCTGCTTGCCAATAGCCTTCAACGTCAGTAACTGGGAACTTCTTCCAAGTACACGATAACCTTGACTGCTTCCTAGATAACATTGGTACCAGGTTTAGTGGTTCAACTTGTTTCATATGTAAGTACATACTCCCGACTAGTTTTCTTCTGTGATGGGAAAGACCGATATACTGATCTGGATCAGCGGTCTTTATGTACCTCATTGGTGCGTTCCCTTCAGATACTCTGACGAATATTCCCTTCTGATATCGTACAGTTGGTCAACGGTTCTACAACTTTTACGGTCAGCCCGGTGCCCGCATGGGTCGAGATCAATCTGTCTATGGCGACAGACAAGGTCAACGATCGTGGCTGACTAAAGCACTCAATCCAATCCTATTTTTCGCCCCTGAAGTCTATCTGCGTTCGCTGGAAGAAATGTGGGTTGATGGGATCACACGGAGCAATTTGTGGAAAGCCCATGTCGCAAAGCTCAACTCTGAATGGCAAGAGTTTACCCTATATGTTTGTTTTCCCATTCCTCGCGACATACATTTTGGGTTGATGTTGATGTATAGGCAACAGTGATATTGAATGCCAACGTAGCATTCTTGGCAATTCAAAGTGTAGACTCCTCGTCACCAGGAAATGGCCGTTCCCCAGCACAGATAGCCAGTTATTCGTCAATAGCTACTAGCATAGGTTCAATTATTCTTGGTCTACTTCTTGTTCGACGGAACAGGAACAGGGACTCAGGAGACGCAGCTGATATAGTGAGTTTCTCCTGGCCTAGATTAGTGAAACCTTGTCTCATGATCGTCGCAGTCAAGATTCCTTCATCGAAAGAAAAGTCAGGCTCTAGGCTTAGAGAGCTTGGCGCTCATGTATTCCCTTCCTTACGGGCTGCTTATGTGGGGGTGAGAACTCTATCAAAGATCGGCTTTCTAATCGTTTGATAAACAATCCCTTCAGGATGGTCTGTTTTCTTGTTGCTTTCCTATTCGTGTGCTTTGACGGATCCGATCTTTACACTCGGCTACTTGTTGGTGCAACATGCGCCTCAATAGCGTTCTTCATCATATGCGGTATCTGGATGGCTTGGGAGGGGATACCAGGAATGCCGATGTTTGAGAGCCGAGACGCCGAGGTAAAAATCCAAGAACGTCCACCAGACAGTGTTGCCGAAGGAAATGTACAAGATTTGAAAGGTCTGGAGAGTGAAAAGAGGTATTCGAAGTCTCCTAAAATCCCATGGAAATGGCAAACTATATTTCGGCGAGACACCGGTGATTCGGAGGCGACTGTCGTCTGACGAAATCTTGCAGTGTTTGCTTCATCGTCGGATGAAGGAGGGAGAATGCTTGAGCGTGGTCCGTGTATTTTGTATCAGTATGTAGTGTTAGTAACATGGTCGACTATCATCGAGGCAGGATATCAAGGTATTGCTATTTTGCGTGACCTTTGGTCGGTTTGTTGGATGTTGTAGTTCCGGTGGGTTTGCAGGCCCCGTGGCACCGTGCCAGGGCCAGGTCTGATTGATAACTGGGTATGAGTCTTAGTATGTAACTCAAGTTTGAATGGACACTGTGTCGGACACCCTAGATAGCAAATCGTTTGGTCATCATCCTTGTCAGCCGTTGCTACCTGTGATGTGTTGTCCCAATTACTGGGTGATATGGATACGCACACCATGTACGCTCCCATTTCCCAATATAAAGTATTAAAAAGCGCTCGGATCGTCCTCAAAATAATTCCCTTTGAGCGCTGCCCCATAATCCCATTCTTCCGTCACCATAACCTCTTTCCCAAGTCCATACCTCTGCAACACCTCCACCACCTTCACCTCATCCGGCTCATCCTGCTCCAACAACTCCGCATCTGGCACAGGCGGCAACGTCCTAAACACAATCCTCGCCACTTCAATCTGGTCCAAATACGCTTGTGGAGTCATCGGTGGAGCGTACTTGGTCTCCAGCTCGATGACGCGTTCTATGGAGCCGTGTTCGCGGATGAACTTGAGCGCGCGGATGGGACCGACGTTTTTGATGCGTTGGGAAAAGTCGGTGCCAAGGAGGAGGGCAAAGTCGACAAAGGAGGCGCGGTCAAGTTGGAGGACTGCGCGGATTTCGGCACCGGAGACGAGGGTAAGGGGCGTGTCTTTGCTTGTAAAGTTTCGGACGAGAGGGACTTCATATATGAGGACGTCCTATGCAGTATGATGGTGACTCATCGCAACGAAGGGAGAAGATAAATAAGATAAGAGAACGCACAGTATCTTCACTGACCACATAATCCGCCAATCCATTCAAAACCATCGAGCAAGCCAACGCCTCCGCCTCATACGCACCCGACGTCTCCAAACACGGCACACCCATAGCCTTCAGAATCTCCTTCGACTCATTGTACGTGCTCAATGTCGGGGGATTCATCCTCCTCTCAAACGAAGCCGACATGACTTCACTTGTTCTAAATAAGTTTTCCAGTGTATCAGGCAACTTCGGTCCTCTCGGCTCAGTAGAAAAGGCGTTCCAGAACCGTCCCTCTTCCAGCGTAAGCTGGTATTGCGCCTTCGTCATTATGATGTCGGGTTGCGTATCTGGGTCGCCGACGTTGGGGATTGAGGGTGGGGAAGAGTCGAGTGAATCGGAGAGAGTGGCGAGGCGGGAAGGACTTTGGTAGTACGAGAGGTATAGACTGGATAGTTGCGTTAAGAGGTCTTTGGGGGTGAGTATGGTTTGCGAAGGCGTAAATAAGGATAGATTGTTTTCAGAAGAATGGGATTCAGGTATGATATCATGCGTGTTCGTGTAGATGTCTTCGAATGATAAATGGGATGTGGCATTCTCTAGATATGGAAGTTCGGGATCGTAAGTTGATGATGAGGGTGAGTCTTCAATTCTAAAATACGGATGAAAATCGTCTACTATATGCTCGGGCGCAACAGTTGTGTACACGTCCGGTTCTGGTCCCGATTCAAATGATAAATGCAATGCTCCTGGATCGAAAGACACGTTTGGCTCCTGAGTCCACGGGTTTTCCAGTGGAATGTGTGCAGGGGAACTCTCGATGTGCGTTAACTCTGCTTCGAGTAAGAGGGAATCAACGTAGTCTGATACAATATGTCTGTCATCACCAACAGTTTCATCAGCCACGACTTTAGGTATGGGCATGGCAAAGTCGACGTCGACCGAAAGGCGCATCGCCGAATGTTCTTGTGATAGATCTTCAGTAGGCTTGTGCAGGAAATCTCTCGACCGTGTATCGCCTGTGGAGGTGGTAGCTGTTAGATTTTGACGTATTTCTTCTTGTGGCTCAGAGTCAAGAGCCAATTGACGTAAAAGATCTGTAGTGCGCCTCTGCGTCATGTCGTCGAGGATCTGGAAACTTGGAAAGACGTCAGAAAGGTGTTTGAGCCGTTTTGAACGGTCAATCTCCAGGGTACCACGCGCCCGGGCTTTTCGTTGGAGCTCCTTCCTTCGCGCAGCCTGACCAAACAGCATTTTAACGACACAGAAAGCTTCTGCAGGATGGCAACGTACTTCACGCGCTTTAGCACTGTGACGCTCCTTTCCGTCGAAAACACATATAGCCGAAACACCTGCTTCCTGAAACTCTCTCGCGAGCTTATACCACATCTGTACGTGGCGATACGGATGTGGCGCTGGCGCATAATGCAAGCGCTGGGTTATGAGGGTTCCATCACTGTTGTTTTGTAGAACATTGAGACAACGCGTCAAATGACAAATACTTAGACTTGTCACATACATCACGACCTTCTTCCCAGCTAGCCCTCGGAAACGGTCTGGGAGCTTTTTAATGACCTCTGGGCTGCGAATCAAGCGGGTTACTAAAGGTAATAGAAATTGTGCCATACACACCATGTCTTTTGGAGGAAAGGCGCGAGCCCAAGCACGCCCATATATGTACTAGATAAAAAGAGAAATGAAAAAGGAAAAAGAGTATCGGTCCGCGGTACCGGTTCGAATTCTTACGTCATGTTCTTCAATTGCACTGGAGCAATTTCGACTTTACTCCTGCGGCAGATAAAATACAAACTGTTGTACATGTTGATCATTGCGATACAGGAATTTGTAGTCAACAGGGGAGTTATCTATGTCCATTTATTGCGTTAGAACAAAACACGCCCCTCATAAGCCAGAAAATCCAGTGAGAACAGACAGAGCAGCCTTGATCTGGGTGACAAATTGATTCAATTGCTGGCGTGTCTTGTCTAGAGGGCAAAGGAAATTAAGAGATCAAAGTAAGGTAGGGTCAGCATGGTTTGTATTTCCATTGATGAAAATGAACAAGGCGACGAAACAAAATAGAGAGCAGAAGAGAGTGCCGCCTACCAACGATACCAGCAAACAACCATAAAGACAGTCGAGGACGTGACAAAGACATGCCTTGTTCTTTTTCTGTCTCCATCACGGAAACAATCTTCTTCTCAATGTTCTGAGCTGCGAGTGAACTTTCATGTTTGGGGCGTGCAGCAGCCCACGCATGCGTCTCCAGGATGGCGTCAAGTAGCATCAATCCGAGGTCTTTAGCATAAAAAAGAATAAAAGCGTCAGATAACGCGAAATGACACCACGGACGCGCATATATGCATGCATATCCTCAATTGATCATCAAGTCCTTCTGCATACCTTTCTCAAATGTAGTATCACGGCTGATTTCGTTGTTGAACGGTAACACAATGCTGGTTTCGTGATCGAAAGGCGGAAATTTCTCGCCAATGATATCAGAAAGCGGTCGAGGTGCAGAGGGTTGCGAAGGTGTCTTGGATTTGAACTTCGTTGGAGGCGGGGAGATCAGCTTTGGAGAGCTAGAAGACACGATAGGAGAGGCATTTTGACTGTCTGATTCGCCACTGGGCGCCGTGGGCGACGACGGAGAAGACATGGTGGTTGTCTTTTGGGATTAACCTCACAGCCACCGCTAAACGTGACTTCTCTGGTCGTTCTCCCACGTTCAGCAAGGCCACGTCTGCTAGCCTTGAAGCGCGTTGAGGCCTTTACTTAACTGCAGCCTCGTCGACAGCTTTTCTCACGACTTAGAGCCCTCAAAACTCGTCGAGCATGTCTGTAATGCTCACTAAATTCGAATCGAAGAGCAACCGCGTCAAGGGTATCCTCGCTTTTACGTTAAGACTTTACTGCCGATATCTTAACTAGCGTTTTAGGGCTTGCTTTTCACCCGACTCAACCACTGCTTGCCGCTGCGCTTCACAATGGGAGTGTTCAGCTGTGGAATTACCGCATGGGAGTCTTAGTTGACAGATTCGAGGAGCACGAGGGTGAGCGAATTCGCGCCCTAATTATCCGAAAACAATGCTTATCCGTGTCAACAGGTCCCGTTAGAGGTGTTGCCATCCATCCAACCCGCGCTTTATTGGTGACAGGAGGCGACGACTACAAAATCAAAGTCTGGGGTCAGTCCAACCAGCAATTCAACACGCCTAGCCTTTATTCATTGAATAGCTAGATATCCGGCCCCAAAATCGACGCTGCCTCTTCACTCTACACGGTCATCTAGACTACGTCCGTACCGTACAGTTCCATCATGAAATGCCATGGATTGTGAGTCTCCGTACATCAGATCATATCTTATAACCAACTCTCCCAACCAGCTTTCCTGTTCTGACGACCAAACGATCCGCATCTGGAATAGCACCTCGCGCCAATGCATCGCTGTCCTCACTGGTCACTCGCACTACGTCATGTCGGCCCAGTTCCACCCTAAAGATGATCTCGTCGTCTCAGCATCGATGGATCAAACTGTCCGCGTTTGGGACATCTCGGGCCTCCGCAAAGGCTCACAACATTCAGGTGGCGGTGGCCCAGGAGGTCATTCAGGCGTAGGAAGCAGCGGGCCAGGAACCTTCGAAACCTTTGACTCTTTCTCCACCGTCAAGTACGTGCTGGAGGGTCACGATCGCGGTGTCAACTCCGCCATGTTCCACCCCACGCTTCCGCTCATCATTTCCGCCGCGGATGACCGTGTTATCAAGATCTGGCGTATGAGCGAGACCAAAGCATGGGAGGTCGATTCGTGCCGCGGGCACTTCAATAATGTCTCCAGCGCATTGTTCCATCCTAAGCATGAACTCATTGTGTCATGTGGTGAGGATAAGACTGTACGCGTGTGGGACCTTGCGAAACGTACAGCGATACAGACGTTCCGTCGCGAAAATGACCGGTTTTGGATCCTCGCTTCTCACCCGAACCTCAACCTCTTCGCTGCAGGTCACGATTCGGGTCTCATTGTATTCAAGCTTGAGCGGGAGCGCCCTGCGTTCTCCATCCACCAGGACACGTTATACTATGTCCGCGACAAGTACGTACGCTCGTACGACATCAATACCGGCGCAGACATCGGACTGCTTAGCGTGCGCAAGTTCGGGAGCCCATATGTACCCCCAAGAACGCTGAGCTACAATCCGGCAGAACGTGCTGTTATCCTTACGATCAGCTCTGATAATGGGCTGTACGAGCTGACGAGCTTGCCTCAGCAAGCGCAGGGTGGGGAGTTGAAGGATTCGAGTGTAGATGGCAAAAAGGGGACTGGTCAGAGTGCAATTTTCGTTGCGAGGAACAGGTTTGCTATCCTTGACAAGACTAAACAGGTAGGTTTTCCGTGTGATGGTATTGAGGATCTTTGACTGACTTGAACAATGGGGTAGATAATTGAAATTCGAGACCTGTCGAACACGATCGTCAAAACCATCAAACCCCCTGTCGTGACGAATGAGATCTTCTACGGTGGAACGGCCAGCTTGATTCTCAGCTCGACAACCTCAGTAGTCCTTTACGACATTCAGCAAGGCAAGGCTCTTGCAGAGATTAACAGCCCTCCTGTCAAATATGTTGTCTGGAGTGCTGACAATTCCCTTGTCGCATTGCTGGGTAAACACAGTAGGTTCTTGCAGGATTTATCTGAGCAACACTATTTAACAGACTTTCCCCAGCGATCACTATTACGAACAAAAACTTCTCGTCCCACAGCTTTATACATGAGACTATCCGCATCAAGTCCGGAGCATGGGACGACTCGGGCGTGTTCATCTACTCTACACTCAACCATGTCAAATACTGTCTCCCTCAAGGGTATGATAAATTTCTTCTCATCGATCCTCGACGGCTGACTGAACCTTCTCCAGTGACCACGGCGTAATATGCACCCTCGACAACCCTGTCTACCTCACAAGAGTCAAGGGCAAGACTGTTCACTGCCTCGACCGCTCTGCCCGCCCGCGCACGATTACATTCGACCCGACTGAATACCGCTTCAAGCTTGCGCTTCTCAAGAATAATTATGAAGAGATGTTGTATATTATTCGGACTTCGACTCTCCTTGGACAGAGTATCATTGCTTACCTTCAGCAGAAGGGATTCCCAGAGGTATGTTGTTGTGGTTGATGCAGATGTAGGAGTGTACTCACTGTTTGATCAGATTGCTTTACATTTCGTCCAAGATACGAATACACGATTCGAGTTGGCTATCGAGTGTGGAAATTTGGATGTTGCACTAGAGACGGCGAAGGAAATTGATAGGACAGAGTGTTGGGATCGTTTGGCGCAGCAGGCGTTGAAGCAGGGTAATCACAAGGTGCGTTTGAACATAAACTTTGTCTTGTCCTTACCGACGTCGTTATGCTGTGTAGGTTGCTGAAAAGGCGTACCAACAAATGAAGAACTTCGACAAGCTTTCGTTCTTGTACCTTGCGACAGGAAGCACCGACAAACTGTCGAAGATGCAAAAGATTGCCGATGCGCGTGGTGATCCCATGTCGCGATTTCACAACGCTCTTTATGCTGGTGATGTGAAGGGGAGGATTTCAGTTTTGCGTGATGTTGGGCTCCGTAAGTGGCTAACCCTCGCATCAACCGCATATCCTCAAATGCACCGTTTGTAGACCCTCTTGCGTACCTGACGGCAAAGACTAATGGTCTAGATGAGCTGGCCGCAGATATCCTTGAGGCAGCTGGGTTGACCGAAGGTGACATTGATGATGTACCAACCTTTCCTTCGTCAACCTTCGCCCCACCGCCCATAATCACCTCCACCACCAACTCTAACTGGCCCTCCATCTCTGCTGTCGAGAACTTCTTCGACCGCGCTCTGCGTGAAGGTAAACTCGAAGCTGGCGCCGAGCCAGCCTATGCTAACGGTGATGCTGGAGCTGGTGTGTCGTCGGCGCTCGATGATTGGGCTAGGGACGAGGAGCATGTAGAGGAGAATCCTGAAGATGGTGGATGGGATCTCGAAGGTGGAGATAACTTTGAGGTTGACTCACCGGCTGGGCGGGAGGAGGCGGCTGAGGAGGAGCTAGGTGCTGGTGCGACGCCTGGAGTTTGTGAGGTTGAGCTTTGGGTTCGTAATTCTCCGTTGGCAGCCGATCATGTCGCTGCTGGGTCGTTTGAGACTGCCATGCAAGTAAGTTCAATTCTTTTTTCACTTTCACCATGACGACTGAGGTCTTGTCGTCATGCAGCTTCTCAACCGCCAGTTTGGTGTTGTCAATTTTGCCCTCCTCAAACCCACTTTTATCTCTATATACCGTTCTTCGCATACATACCTCTCACCTGTGGCTTCTTTGCCCCCTCTACAACTTCATGTCCGTCGTAACATCACAGAGTCAGCGCCTAGCCGTGTGCTCCCTGTTGCTGCACGCCCCCTTCAATCTGTGCGCTCAGAACTCGCGGAGGGTTATCGATTCGTTTCTGGCAACAAGCTCGCGGAGGCACAAGCAACCTTCCGATCCGTCCTTCAAGCGCTGTTATTGGTCGTCCTCAGCTCTGACGATGAAGCTAAATTGGTGCGTCTGCATCTCACGGTCCCTTCTGCCTTCTAAAGCGCCCTTTTTAGTGGCGAGAAACTGTGACCGCTGCGCGGGAATACCTCTTGGGCGTTTCGATCGAGCTCGAACGGAGGCGTGTCGCTGAGGCTGAACCTGACAACATTCGCCGCAACCTTGAACTCGCTGCCTATTTCACACAGTGCGAGCTCCAACCCCCTCATATGCAAATTGCCCTTCGGAGTGCCATTGGTGTGTTCTCTAAAGCGAATAATTATGCACACGCAGCACGATTCGCGAAGCGGTTACTTGAGCTCAAACCAGATCCTAAAATTGTTGCACAGGTCAGTAGCGACATCTGCATGCACTCTGTCAAAGACATCGTCTAACTGATTCTACGACGTAATAGGCTCGTCAACGGATCGCAGCAGGAGACCGGAACCCGCGTAACTCTGTGGAGATATCTTACGACGAGTTGACTCCGTTCGAGATCTGTGGTGTTACATACACTCCGATATACAAGGGGTCGCCGTCTGTGCACTGTCCGTACACGGATGCGTCGTTCTTGCCCCAGTATAAAGGCAGTCTTGATCCTTTAACTCAATTGACTGAGATCGGGGCGCCGGCAGCAGGATTGCCCGCGTCGTGGTGAGAGTAGCCATCTGGGGATGAATTGTCATAAATTCTAATAATCGGTCGTGTTCTGTGGCTCAAAATGATACATATACTTTCTGTTCTCAAAGAGACTTTCAGATATCAGGATGAGAACTGGAGATACTCGTTCACAAGATCCTGGTGTAAATGATTATAACCTACACTTTTACATTGATTCCTAGATATTCAGCATATAGAGTACCTCAGAGTTTGTTCTTCAAGTCGAGTTCAGCTGGCATGCTCGGCTTTCTGTCGATCCCTGCCAATAAATTTTGAGCAGCCAATGTCGCCATGCCTTGTCTGGTCTCGAATGTTGCACTCCCAACATGAGGTAATACAATGCATCTGGAATCAGGCAACTAGGTAAATGCTCCTCTGACATTGAAGAAGGTTACTGACCGAGACTCCTTTACCAGGGGATGATCAGCAGGGATACTCGGCTCGCCTTCGACAACATCCAAGCCTGCGCCCCAAATCCATTTCTCCTTCAAAGCCTTCGCGAGGGCGTCAGAGTCTATGAGTGTTCCTCGACTGGTGTTAACCAGGACACTAGACTTTTTCATCTTCTTCAGGAACTCTTCATTCACTAGATGTCGCGTTGATGGCCCTCCAGGCGCCAGGACGAATAAAATATCGCTTTCACTCGCGAGTTGGTCCCTATCGACACGCCGAAGGGAGTTAAGGCCATAACGTTTTGCTAGCTCTTGATCACGAGATGGGGTTGGTGCGGACGTTGGGTTCGACGCATAGATGCAATCCGTGATACCAAACGGCATCAGTCTTGTCAGAGTCGCTTGAGAAATGCGACCGAAGCCCAGGAAACCGACAGTGCGTTTCGGTGATATGTCCGTGGTGCTCAATTGAGGACCACATAATCCGAACGGTGCCCAACTCACGGACGGCCACTACAAGCATTGCACACCAATGTAAGAAAGCGACTGGAGCGAAATTTATAAAAGAAGGCACCTTGTTCTCCTGTACTAACGAAACAACTTCACCAGCATTTCTGCTAGCCATAAGAGCAAGCATGACTGATAGATCAGCAACTGAATTTTGGATGTCATCGTATGTTATGGGCAATGGTTTCGAGGATCTCATTTACCTGCTGCTGTTAATACATCAGGGGTGTACCCAAATCTGATCCCTCGTCGAGCAAGTTCAGAAATATTGACGTGCTCTACGGGGCAAATACGAGAAAAAAATATTTTGATATTGATACGAGAAAAGTAACTGACCATATCCAACCGACATCGTTGAAACAACGCGCAAATTGGGCCCAGCTGTCATGGAGTGTGAACCTATACATCTCTCAACTCAATGATGACTATGGATACACACCAGCATCTAAAAGTTCTTTATCAACCTAGCCGGAATGGATTAGAAGGTATCCCCTAAACTTTGGAGTATCATTCACCTTTTCGGTGAGCATAACGAGGACACCGGACGCTCCAGAGATGTTTTTAAGCAGCCAGACGCGATCTACATCACGATCTTCTGGCCAAACTACTACCTTGATTCAGTTAAGTTCATGTCCCGGATCGATATATGAATAAGGCCTTACATCGAGATCGTGTCTGGTCTTGAGCATAGGCATTACATCTGGACCAAGGTGCCTGGTCACCACGACCTTGGGTTTAGGGCTAAATATGCTGGAAGCTCAGGAACAAAAATTTATCAAAGGTTTTCAGAGACAAGGGACCTTGCAGAAGACATGGTAGAGCGAAGACAACGACAATGAAAATACGAGGAAAAACGACCTAGTATGTATGTATGTCCTCGAAAACGTCGATCAGGAATCGGCGGGCCGATGTGGGCCGAGATGACCGTGACTCTTGCCAAGTCACAGTGGTCCCGAATCAGTTTTGACTTTCTGCCTCCAACCTTAAAAATATATCAGGAAATTTGATGGCGGCTGTTTGGTCTTGTGTGTCAGGCGTCAGGATTGTGCAGTGGGATAACTTTGTCTGTCAGTGTCCTCTCCACACCATTTCTAACATTCAGAATAAATTCAATGCATTCTGCGGGCATTATGACCTGGTCCTGCATCCATCTATATCGTCGAGGTCCTTTTGATATGATTTTAATGATGTCTCACCTTCCTGATGCCAAACATTAGCAAACTTAGGCGGCACCCTTTTTTGGCAATGTGAACTTGATATAATCGACTAGAACACTCTCAGATATTGCGAGTGTGTGTTTTCAACACTATATACATCATTGAAATGAGTCAGAGTGAGTACTGAGCAAAAAAATTGGGTTGTTGAAGTCATTTGGAACCCATAGTACTGAAAGACTTCGTCGTGACTTTGCAACAGGAATTTGTCTGTACTATGATATATGTGATATTTACCAAGTACAAACCTCTTTTCTGTAGCAGAATGTCTTTTGTAACCTTTGGAGCACTATAGAACACCAAATTTCTGGCTCACTGACAGCAGCAAGCCCAACCCTGGCAACCCCCCATGGACTGTTGTGGTTTGTGTATAACCCGCCTCCTTCCATTTATATTTTTAAGGTTGGAGGCGGAAAGTGAATAACTGTCCCGAATCCCTCCACTTCTACTACTACCTTACATAACTTGCAATTGTCAACCCCTTTGGCTGAAATCTTCACTGGATTGGGTTAAAGGACATCGCGGCACACGACTCGGATGTCCAAGAACAAAGTCCAATAGAGTCGTGTCCATTGTATCTACTGCTCCGATATACACCAGGTTGAGTAGGAACGAGTTGTTTAACAATGGTTGCAATGTGGGTTTGTACTCTCGATTTTATCGATGCCTTCCCGAATTCTTTGTGGGTTGCCTAGGAAATCTCATGACAGAAATACAAGATGTACTTCTTATTTGCAATCGTATGCGTGACAACGGACCCGTCTTGTTCCCGGAATAGATCGTTGTGGCGGCTGGCCCTGGGCGCTTATTTTTGAGGGATGGACTATATTAGGTTGATGGGTACTGGGGTGTAACTGACCTTGCAACCTTACCTCCCATCCGTCGAGTCCATTATATTTCAATCATGACTATTCCAGAAAACCGTGGCAAAGGTGAGTATATAGTAAATTACTCTTTCTTCGACGCGTCATTTGACGACCTGTATAGAACTTGATTATCATGATGGTCCCGATGTTTTTGGCAACACAGCCAAGATCTGGACCACATATAACACTGAAGCAACAAAGGAAGATCAATCATTGTCTCGGAATATCAGAGAAGATATGAATAATATCCTGGTTTTTGTGAGTCATATTATGTAGTCGGAATCTGTTCATCACCGTTTATTTCAATCATCCAAACAATTTCATAGGCAGGTGTTTTCTCAGCCACCGTGACTGCTTTTGTCATCGAGAGTTATAAAAACCTCCAGCCAGATCCGAACAGCAAAGAACGTGCTATCTTGGCTAACATGTCTCTAGAGCAGACCACGATGGTTCAACAACAAACCATGATGATCCAGGCACTGATTTATATCTCTCAACAACTTGCCAACGAAGTCAACATATCTTTTTCCCTCCCTGTAGCTGCGCTACAGGCTGAATCGATGATCGATGAAATCCATAACTCTTCCACACTACCGTTCAAACCGACCAATGCAGATTTCACGTGCAACCTTTTTTGGTTTCTTAGTCTTCTGTCCTGTCTCGGATGTGCCCTTGCTGCATGCCTTGCCCAACAATGGGCGCGTCATTTCGTTCAGATAACCGAAAGTTATACTCTTCCCGCCGACCGCGGCCGTATCCGAACATACCTCCTTCGGGGCCTCCATCGTTTCCATCTGAAGAATGTGATAGATTGTATCCCCATGCTTCTACACACATCTCTGTTCCTATTCTTCGGCGGACTTTATCTCTTCCTTTCCACAGTCAACGGCCCAATTGGTCACTACTCCCTCGCTGTCCTGATGACGTTAAGCATCTGCTATCTGGGATTTACTATTCTTCCACTCTTCTACAGTGACTGCCCATATAATACACCTGTATCTGACTGGTGTTGGCATGGCATCAATTATCTGCGTAGAAAGGGTTACCTTCGTTATTTTGTGACCGTCGATCGCCTCGATATCCCTTATAACACCTTAGAGGCTGTCCATTTTTCTGCCACCCAAAGGTCTGCTGAACGTAATGAACGAGATAGTTGGGCGATGCAAATGGCTGTCAACATCCTAGACAACACTGGTGGGCTCCTCAACTACATGGCGGAACAGTGTGCATCACAGGACGCGGTACTTCAGCGGCGCCTTGCGTCATTGATGAATAGCACCGATCTGCCTTCGCGCTTCACTCAAATATTTGGCGACTTCAGAATGATGATGTTGGAGGATCGGGTGAAACACATAGTGCTGTGTCTCCAAATCGTAGAGAAAATTCGCGGGAATCAAAAGCATTACCTCATTGAACCAGCGGATGGAATTGTACCCAGAGGCCATTTCGATGGAGAGGAACACATGGCTGTGGCTTTTGCGGCCCTTGTGGACTTCATCTCCAGAGATCTCAGTCTTAACTTGAAAGTACTGCCCACCAAAACGGATGCAGCGGACATAAAGCGCCGATTGGGACAGTATGCTTTCGGTATTTTGTGGCGTGCACTTTCGAGACTATTTCAACATGCCAGAACTCTGCGCGAAGGCGTTGCCAAGCTACGCATATCTGATGTTCCACTTGCGCAAGAGGGACAGATGACTGATGGTGATACCACAAAAGGACTATGGGCTCTGATTGAGGTACAAAAGAAGGAGCTGACGGCGGCTCTCGAGATATTTGAAACTGCTCAATTGAAGCCTGTGGCGAAGATATATCCGTTCCTTGACGAGATTAGCAAGGTTTGGCATATATTCTCAAACCTTGTGGACCAGACTCGTGTTCGTTTGGAAGGCCTTTCTAGTTTCCAAGTTCCTGCTCGCGATAGTGTCATAGAGGAGACGCTCTCGGAGTATGAGGATCTCCTTATTCATATTCATTACCTTCAGCTCCTCACGTTATTCCATTCCTCCCCCCAATGCTACAGTCCCCCGAAGGAGCTTCGATGGATGGATCATCACAACGCCATAGTGAAGAACGTCGAAGAGGTGCTCTCCAAGTTCGAACTCACTGATAGGGCCAGGTCCAAGTCCAGGGGAAAATTAACCAATCACCTACAGTTATACTTTGATCATCGTCTAAGATGGCCACATCGAGGATGCAGGTTCACACTTGTGAGAGAGAAACCTTCCTCTTCCAAACCGTTACACCTCGAAAACCCGTCGATTCTTTTGTGCTCCAACCTCACCGACAGAGTAGAGTTCAAGACCATCATAGATGGATTGAAGACGAAGCTCAAGAATGATGAAAAAGCGTCCATTCCAAACGAGCCGGAATATTCCAAGGAGCATATGGAGTCTTTGAGAAGAGAGGTGGGGACCGAATCCACGATCAAGCAATATCAAAAACACGCACGCGGCAAGGTGTTTCAAATGGCAGAGATCCTCGATAAAGCGGCTATGAGGACCAGTGATGTTTCTTTCCTCGAAGGTGATCATGACTGGATGAAGTATAAGGAGAATTACAGAGATTACATATTCCCAATGAACGAATGATCCTAGGTGTAGTGCAAAGATATACTTAATAAGACCGTGTATGTACGTTATGTTAGTACCAATTAGTAGGAGCTTAGCCGGGGCGGCCGGCCCGCTTGGCGCTCGCCCACAGTCACGTGAAGATGAGCGATCGCGTTTTCGATTTGAACAAGTCCTGTCCTGTCGTCGGGAGGGATGGCGCACAATCCCTACCAACAGCCTCAATACTATCAGCCCCAGAACATATATCAGCAGCTTGGCGCGCCCCAACCTCAGCAGGGAGGATCAAAGATTCAGCAGCGATTGGCACTTGTTCAGGCCCAACACCAACAACAAAATCCGTTATTGGTTCAGCAGCGAGCACAGAACTTGCAGCAGCAGACCAGTCGTCCTTTTCAGCAGCAGGTAACTAATCCTGGCTTACTGCAGGGGCCACTGACTATACACTCGAGTCAGCAACAATTGGTGCATTATCAGGCACCACCTCCGCCGCCACAGCAGGTACAACAGCAGCCTCCAGCTCAGTATTCGCAACCCAATTACGTACAACAGACCATCTTTTCCCCATGGTCGGGCTCTCAACAACCTCTAGCAACACCAGCGCCTACCCAGTCTCAACGACGACCACTTCCTCAACCTCGCCCGGAGTCTACATCTCCTACGCGCTCGAGACCACTACCTGCACCCACCCCAGGGCCTTCCAATGTAGCTGCGAATACAAAACCAGCATCTACACCATGGTCACAACCATCGAGTCCCACAAAGTCCTCTACCAGCACTGTAGAACCGTGTTCTAAACGCGGCCGTGCGAGCCCACCCAAGTTCTCTGTTGTTCCCATCTCTCCCTCTAACCTGAGCTCGTCCACTCACTCATCTCCATCTCCACCTTCATCTGTCTCCTCGCTTTCAGCAGACTCGTTTTCTGGCTCACCTGTTCGCGGGTCGCCTGTCCGTCACACTCCTGCTGTTGCCCGTATCAGCTCTGGTGTACCTAAATCAGAATCTCGAGTGAATACTAGCACATCTGGATCTTCAGCTTCTTTGTCAAAACTCAAATCCGAGCTTGCCGGTACCGAACGTACTACAGTGCCAAAGGCACTTGTCCCAGGCAACAAGGTGCTTCCAGTATGGAAACGCACGCTTCCTGATGTACTTCCGCCACTGCTACCGACGCCGCCACCAAATCCTGCTGAGCAACGAGTCCAACTTCAGCGTCAGCAACCTCAACCTCAACCTCAGTCTCAAGTTCGACAGCAACCTCCCTTGCGCTCACAACCATTACAATTCAAACCTTCGAACCAGCAGCCCGTTCAACCGCTACAACTCCATCACATGCAACCTTCTATACAATCTGCTCCTCCGCCACCTATTCCTTCTCACTCAAAGCCAAAGCCAAAGCCCCCATTAACTGTAGCCCAACCACAATGGTCATATCGCACTGATCAATCTATCAGCGAGCAGGAAGATGAGAGTGAAGAAGAGGACGAGGACGAGGAGTATGAAGAGGATGAGGAGGAAGATGAGCAAACGACAGAGTACTCAGAGTCGGAAGTTGAGTCTACAACTTCGACTTCGACTGCACAAGTTCCCCCAAGCCCTCAATACGGCATTAGGGACCTTCCTTTACGCAATACAGCTATATCTACCTTCCCACACCCTGGGCCAATGCCACAGCCGCCCGCCATGGTTGGGGGTGATGGATCTAGGGCAACGACTTCTTCATCTTCACATCTCCCTGGCTCTGGCTCTGGATTTGATTCCAGCCCTGGCTTTCAGACGGGCTGGTCCAAACAGGAGCTGGCGACACAGAGCATGACAATGCGGCTTGCGACCTCTGGTAGCGATACCGGTTCTGCAATCGGCCTTCCACGTCCGCCTATGATGGGGATAGGAGGCTCAAATCAGTCAACGCCGACAAAGAGGAAGAATCATGATCTGAATTTGGACGATACCCCTCCACCTCGTTCAGCTTTCATCTCGCAGCGTGCCCAAGGGAATAGTTCGTCGGCACAGCCCTCCAGTTCGGATATGTCGCAGACTCCAGGGAAGCGGGACCTCCCAACGCCAGGTGGTCAATCCCATACGACACCAACTCAATCATCTCAGCGAAGGCCGCAATCGCAAGTATATACTCCAATTACCCCCCGACAACAGCCTCCTGTTATGAGCACTCGACCACAATCTCAGATTTACCGCACGCCTCTTAAACAAGAGGACGGCAGTGGAAATAGCTCTCATACCTTGCAGCGTTCACGGTCGTTCGGGCGCGGGCGTGAGCTCCCGAAGACACCAGGGAAGGACCAGCAGCAGCGACCTCGTGCCCCCCAACCTCAGCCTCAACAACCCCAACAGTTCCAGCGGCTCCAGCGGTCTCAATCCCAGCCTCGGTCTCACCAGGACTTTAATCCATCCATCCCCAGCATCTCCATTGAGTCTCCAGCGCCTCGGGGCGGTCGCGATCGCAAAGCGAACATCGAACGAATGGAAAGCGAGAGTGAGGGCGAAAGTGAACGTGGGCGTAAGCAGCAACATGTGGTGCATTCGCCTGTACCTGTGCCGTTGATCAATATCCATCCTGAGGGAGAGGAGGATGAGGATGAGCGACCTAGGATCAACGTCCAGGGTCGGGGCAGTGCTCCTCAGATTGATGTCCAGACTGTCCCGCAAATCAATGTCCAGGGAATTCCGCAAATCAACGTGCAGAGAGTTCCGCAGATCAATGTACAGGCAGTCCCACGGATCAACGTACGAGATGTACCAGAGACCGGCGCTCCGCAAACCAACATGAGCGACGCTAGGGAGAAACCACCACGCGGTCAAGGTCCGAATGTGAAAGTGTATGAGGTGCCTGGGATCAGTGTTTCTGTCCCCGGAGGAGGAAGCGAGCCTACGCACAGAGAGGTCTCGGTCTCGGACTCAAGTTCGGGTTCGCAAGTGGGGCCACGCCGTGCGGGTTTGAGGTGTGGTGGATGTGGAGAGGGCATTATAGGACGTATTGTGAATGCAATGAGACAGCGCTGGCACCCAGGATGCTTCCGCTGTACAGTGTGCGGTGAGTTATTAGAGCATGTTAGTTCGTATGAGTCGGAAGGCAAAGCGTATTGTCATCTCGACTACCACGAGGTGTGTTCCTAAACTGGTTTCAAACTAACTAATTTCATTGAGTATATCATCTCGCTGTAGAACTTTGCTCCGAAGTGTTATTCTTGCAAAACACCTATTTATGAGGAACGGTTCATCAGCCTTGATGACCCGGCGCTTGGAAAGCGTGCTTATCATGAGCAGCATTTCTTCTGTGCTGAATGTGGAGACCCATTCCTTGCGCCTTCAATCGATCACCCGTCGTCTAGAACTGGTGAGTTCCCCTTCCCACTATAATCAACAATCCATTCTTATCCTGCTCGTATGTGTTACAGGTGAACTGACGGTAAGCGGGGATGGCGATTTTGCGTCGGACGATGTTGGATTCACGGTGTATCGCGGGCATCCATACTGCGAGGCATGTCATGTGCGTCTGCGACTCCCGAAGTGCAAGCGGTGTAAACGCAGCATTCGCGACCATGATCAAGCTGTTGAGGCGCTTGGAGGCAAATGGTGCTGGTTGTGCTTTGTGTGCAAGGTTTGTTGTCTTTTTGAGACAGTAGGGGCGTCCATCAACTCTTCTTTCTGTAGGGCTGTCAACGGCCATTTGAGGACCCATCGTTCTTTGAGAGGGCGGGCGAACCCTACTGTGAGAGTTGTTTTAGTATCATTCTGAGGAATGAAGTGTAATGTTGGCTCATGGAGAGTTTTTATTCTACCATCTGGACATGCTTTCTATGGATTATCGCTATGAACGACTGATACAGACAATCATGTATCCTACTCGATCATTTTCTTGGGCAATTCTTGGATGAGCCCGCCGGCAACGACTGACACAGACAATATTAATGTATCCGAATCGATGTCAGCATTTCTTAGACAGTTCTTGTAAACTCTTGGATTGCTTGAGAACTTGTATGACGACCTCATACATGGTTTACTTCCCTGTTAAGTACTTACATGCGAAACGACAAATTTGGTATTTCACGCTGGAAACATTGAAAAAACAATGGGCAGAAAGAGGTCTATCTGACGGAAAACTCCAGGGAATTAAGACTCACGCCGGGAGTTCTGACTTGCACGTGACTTGCACGCCGAGAAAGCCTACGCAAACACATAAGAAACATTGTGTGCTGGGTTAGCGACATGGTTAGGGATAGGGTTTTGGTGTTATTGCTTAGGATTCTGCTTCAATCTACTCA